>JAVQJF010049065.1:0-54117 GCA_036023855.1 Gadopsis marmoratus
ACCGGCCCCCCAGCTCCCTCTCTTCCTGTTCCCCCGCCCCTTTTTTTTTTTTTTTTTGCAACAGTTGGTGTGTGTTCATCTTGGCAGCGCTCCATAGTCTGTTTGATGTGGTTTCCAGAAGTCCTGAACTGCAGTCCCTGGCCATTCTTTCTGTCATCGGTAGACCTGCTGTCTCTTTAGCCTCCATTGACTCCTTTTAACCTCCTCCTACCTTCCTCACATTGAAGCAGCTGCTTTCCTTCCCACTGCACATTTCTGCATGGAAATGATCTGATTCCCATTATTTGGTAGTAAACTGAATTTGGCTGTGGGCTGCATACACAAACGTACTCTTACGAATACACTGTGCTCTCTACTCAAGCATACACTACATTGGCGAACATCTTCAAGGCTCTGTTCCAGGTACTGAAGAAAAATTAAAGAAGGCTACCATTTCCCTGTTGTAAATATAAATTAGGGAGGCCTAAATTTATGATTCGCTTTTAAAGTCATGATCAACCCAAGACTTGTACTTTTTCCATCCCAATAATATATAAAACTAGATCAACGTTAATCAGCTCAGTTGAACGCATTTCTACCAGCGACCTCTACACACTGTAATTTGAGTAATAGAAGAAGGGGGGGGGGTGTAGAGCCAGCAAGATAGTAGCATCAAAGAGGGCCTCGTAGAGGACAGTCAATGACCCTATATGGGTGCCTTTCCTGCATATACCAGCACGTTTAAAGGGAAACTGATAGGCAGGTGAAATATCTGCCACTTACAGAAAAGAGGCAGGGACTAGGGAGGGCAGACAGGACAGAATGGATATGGATTGGGTCACAAGGCTGACGAGGCCTTCCTAAGGAAATGAATATTCCTTGCAAAGTACACTTGGGTGACACTTAGGTCTAAGGACAAAACACAAGAGCAAAGGAAATCCATTCCTCACTTTTATTTGGCATACAATAGCACTGGATCATAGGTTTTTTTCATCCCATAATACCTTACACGATGTATTGGGCTTTTTATGGTGACATTACTACAGAATATGCTGTGTTGCTCTGACACCATTTATTGTGTTTTGATTTGTAGTACCTAGTAACAAATGTAGAAAAAATAATTCTTTAATCTCTTCAATCTTCAGTGCAGGTTTGAAACTGAAAAGAACAGGGATTAATCATTCTACTTTGTTCATGCTCTGAAGTGTACATGTATCCACTTTCACCCCACCAGCGGAGATACATATTATTATTGGGTGGACTTCCACTTTGTATCAGATGTGAAGGCGATGCGGTGGAGGCAGAGCTAAACATGCCCAGGGGGCTGGAGTGAAACCGGTGTCTCATTTTCAGGGGCAAACAAACACATACAGGGAGCAGACACGGCTGTCACATCTCCCTTAGCTCCCCTGTCACCCCCGAGGGCAGTGGGCAGGGGCAACCTCTGTGCTGTGGTGATGCCGCGAAAATCTACATGTACTCATGCAGGGACAGAAATACATGACCAGACATACACACGTACACATTTACAGTACACAGACACAAATGCACGAGCATATGCTGCGTCTGTAGTGGCTGCCGTACAAACTTTATCAAACACAGCAGAAATTCTCCACGTTGTTAAACCTTAACATCCCTCTTGAGGTCACCACTTTGACCTTCTAAGCGGAAAAGCAGCAGATTTACTCCCCAAACCTGGCTCCATTTTTAACTTTCCCAGATTGATCAGTGATTGTGCTGGCGCCGAGCAGCTGTATAGCTTTACATCAGCGAGGAGGAGGTTTAGCGGTTTTCAATAGTATTTCAGGATATCCTTGCTGCTGCTGCTGCAGTTTTTGGCAGACTAACAGCTGCCACCAGCATTAGTGTACAAGCAGACACTTCTTAATGTTCCCCAGCCCTGGCCTCATGTGTCACATGGACTCCATCCAGCCTAACCCAGTTGCCGTCCGCAATGGCTGGATTGGTTGAAAGTAGTGTGAGACCGGCAATTTACAGTATGCCGGAGACTATCCTTTCATTTTGGTTTAAGGTTAGTAACAATAATGTGACCAGTTCTGACGTTTTGGTGGCCTCTGTTTGGCCACAGAAGGCAAACAGAGTAGAGACACCTTTCTAATTATATGCGATTTATTATCACAGATGAAAAATGATTCATTACTCTTTTTTTAACAGTCTCTGGACCAAGGGAAATTAGTTACGTAGCCCTGTTGCTTATAATTTGACAACACTGCCTTGAATTCACTGAGATGTAAAATTAATTCTTGCAGTTGTTTTCAATGGGACTTTCATGTTTGCCTTGCTCACTGTTAAAATCTGAGAAAAATACAAATGATTGGGCTTGGCTCAGTAAGTTCATTGTGCAGGGAAAAGAAAGCCAAACTGGACGGGGTTCAGTGGTTTTAGGCCTTTTGAGGGTTTGTGTGTCAGGATTTATGTATTTAATTACACACTCATTCTACTAATGTAAGTGGAGAAAAAAGGAAAACGGATAAAAAGCCCCATCAAGCCTATAAGCTTGTAGTTTCCCTCTTACTGAAAGTTGGCCCTCGCTGCTGTTTAGCTCCCCTTCAACTGGACTAATACTTGTCTATTCCGATTAGGATTAGTATGTGTAGTGTGGGCTCAGGGACCCAGGACTCGTAATCTAATAAATCAAGATAAAAAACTCAGAGATTGGTTTACTGAGGGTTTGGATTTACTATTGGCCATCTCAGGGAAACAGGGATTAACACAGCATTTGGAGCTGTAGCTACACCCCCCCGATTCTGTGCATAGGGAGAAAGAGAGAGACAGAGGCAGCGAGGGAGAGAAGAAGACTTAGAGGGAGGGAGTGGAGGAGAAGGGCTGGCTAGGGCTTTATATTGCCTAACAGACAGCAAGTTAAACTCGCAGTGACAAGGTCAGGTTAGTCCTTGTACAAAAGGCTTTGTTCCATAGGCAGATTAAAGGTCTCTTTGACAGTTTTTACACTTTTGGATCATGTTGAACATGTTAGGAGTTAATCCTGTCTGTGAAGGGAAGAAGCCCTGTTGCCACACAAATGAGAGATAGGTGCATAGAATGGTGAGAGAACTCTGTTCAGTAAAAAAGAGCAGAGTTTCAGATAATTCACAATAATTACGCTTGCTTGTGTGTTTATATTATTCACAAGCTAGTTGGTTTTTTTTTTTAAGGTTTTCACCATACGTCCCCTGCCCCATTCTTAAATTAGCGGAAAGAAAGCCCCAGCACATGCCACTCACATTGTTTTAAGAGTTTCTTACAAAGTACACTGGCGGCCAGTGAGTGTTCATGGGGAGAGGGATGAGCTTGAGACATCAAGAGATTTCAATGCTTAAAAAAGAAATCAGCTATGAAATACTGTTAATTGTCTATACTCTGCTAAATTTGGCTTGTACCAAAAGAACAGCCACTCCCCCGGCCAGATACAACACATGATTACGATGACAGAAATGAAACTGACAATTTAAAGATACTTGGTATAAGTTTGCAATAATGAGCTGTTTGCTGAGATGATATGATAAGAGTGTTGGTTTTCTGGTTTCAAGGCAAGTTGTTCATTGTTCAAAAACTTTCATTTCTTTTCATTTCTTGTGAGAAAACAGACTACAGTTGATTTGTGATTTTTTTTTTTTTTATTAGATGGATGGTTGTTTGGAAGGATGAATTACGTGGTCCGTCGATTTGATTCAATTATTTACAACATTATCATTCTTAGCATTTTTTATGGTACATATATACATGTTGCGTAGCAGTGTGCAAGCTGATGACTCATTTTCTCCCTCAGCTTTGTCACGTGATGAGGATGTTAGACTTTTGGTATCTGTCTTCACATTTGATGAGAGGTGATCTTGTTTGCAAATGTTGTGTGTCCATGTCAGTAATACTGAAATGTATCAATAGCAGTATTATGTGGAGGTACATTATGTCATCTTCAACTGAGTTTAGTTGATGCAATGTAACAATAATGTGGTTATGATGTCCAATGTATTGTTTTTATACAAGTACATTGCGTGCATGATGTATTTCTGACAGTTATCAATCAGGTGCAGTTCCTCTTCTGCTAAATGTTTTTCTGAGAAACAAGACTGAAATATCAACACAATGAAATTCGATCTCTTTCTCTTTTCTCTCTGATGCCTGGATTTCACATAAAGTTTTGCATATCAAAAGTGGAATGTTCTTTCATCTGCTTGCTTGTCTTGTTAAGCAATATCAAACACAGGAAATTCTTTCTACATTCACATAGAAAGGTTAAAAAATCCTAGCAACATATCCCAGCTTGTGCGAAAGAGGCCTTTTCTTTCTTTCTGAGGGAAGGGTTAGCAATATCACCGGGCAATTAGCAAGGAAACGAGAGAGAAATGGAGAAGCCAATTACTTCTGCGAGTTAGCTAAAGGCCATTTTAAACTGTGTGCCCATGACATAATAATGTTTATGGTAAATATTATAGTTGGTGACAGTGAGTGCATGGCGTGAGAGGCAAGGAAAAAAAAGGCATCAATCTCAGATCGAGAATAATTTATTAAGATCTGAGATGTGGCAATTACGTGGAAAGGACCAAAAAGAAAAAAAAGAAGAAGCCAACTCTCCAGGAACCGCATACATGATTGCAATCTTGATTAAATCCCCCTGGATCTAATGAGTTGATTTTCTGCTGTTAATATTGCATTGGCTGATGATGGATTCGTTAAGATAATGGAACGAAGCTAAAATATAAATGACTCCCTGTCAAGGAGCAGATTTTCGTCATTTTCCGTCTGACACCTCCGCCGTGGGGATTTGGTGAGGCCTTTTTGTGTTTAGAACCATCAGGATCTGGAATACTAATTGCTCATGTGTGGACGCTTCTAATGCCGCTCCTCCTCTCTGCGCTCCCCACCCCTCCCTATCGTCTTGGTATCTCCTCCACATCTCTACACATAAACAAAGAGACAGAAGCAGCTTTCGCTCTTTAATCCTGCTGAAAGTATCTCCGTTTTACTACAGTAAAACATATTCCATGATAGAACATTACTTTTCACATAACACAACTAGTTTATATCCTGTTTGACACCCCCAGTTCAACTTTCAAATCACAGAAAGAGGCCAGATATTTAAAACCCTGTATATGACAAAATCTGCCAACAAAAAGAAAAAACATGTAAGCAATAGGCCTCGCATATCGACCTGTGCTTTTGAGATAAATTAATAATGTGGTCTCCCTTTGTTGCCGTGCAGAGCAGCTGAGCCAGTCTCTCACTGTTTTAAATGGTCTGTCACTTAGGTCAACTGGAGGAATAAAATGTCCGATGCATAGAATATTGATCCCATATCACACATGAACCTCAACACTGCATGTATACCTTTTCTAAAGTGGGACAGAAACCTAATGCAAAAAGCGTTTGTAATGCTCCTGAGGTACACTATAGTGTGAATATGATGAGATTATATGCTATCAATTGAATTGGCTGGCCAAAAGAAATTCAGTATGTTTAGGTTCACACAATTTTTTATGACCTCTAAAAATATCCAGAGGGTCATTGGAGAAGTTTCCAGTTGTCTGATAACAAAGGTTTTACAGTGATGATATGTTAGGGACTGTTTAGGGACTGGGTAAAGTCACACACTTAATGTAAACGAACACAATTATGCCCAAATTTTTTTCCATCATCATCGTAATCACCATTGTTGTCACGTTTCATGCTTGGTCTGATCCTTCCTTTGCGCCGATTATGATATTGTTCCTTTTTCTGTGCTATATTACCGTCGAACTCGTCTGATTGGGCCATCCCCAAGGGCCTTTTCTTCTGTGTGTCACTTTTTGTGTCCTTTAACATGGTTTTACTAAAGTATTTTTTAATCAATCAAGAAGCAGGCAGAAAATAGGCTTTGTCATGGCTTGGCCTGGGGTCGTGTGATGCCTGCTCTGCCCGGTGACAGGTCTACAAAAGGGATAAAAAGGAATATTTTGGGGGGAAAATGGGGGTTTCCATGGCACTGGCACTTGTTGCACATGGATCACCATTCTTTGGTTCTGCATGAGATTGAGGTTTCAAAGGGCTGGACAACAAAAATTAGGCGAGGAGGAGACAGCGGGACTGTGGAGGTAGCTGCCCTCAAGCCCCCAACTCTGTCCTCTCCTGGGGTAAAGGGAGAATAGGAGCCAGAAGTGACAGCATAAAAAGGGGCCTACTAGGTGCTGTCAAATATGCATGAGTAAATGGTCAGTTTCTCACTCTGCAGTGTGTTCAAACCGTCAGACCGAAACACAGACTAGAAGACACAAAGTACAGACCTATTCAGTGTGTGTTCTTATTGCGGCTTCCACTTCGTGTAATTAGTGGTTGTTTCATGTAGAATGAGGTCACGTAAACTTGTAAGTTTCTGAGTTTATGTGTGGGAAATGAAACCGGGAAAGTAAGACAATAGATTGGCAGTCATTACAGCAAAGAGGGTTATTATTTTAAACTGTTCTGTTCAGTTGAGTGCCTGTTTGTTCCTGTTATTTAGATGTGTAATAATTGAGACACTACGGTACGAGCGTAACTTGTTTACTGACTATAAGTTTAAAAGAACTTTACTGTATGCGGGTTTAGTTTGCATGTTTATCACATTAAAATAAGCACGCATGCAGCCATATCTTTCACATGCGAATGGCTTTGAGCCATTTTCACTTCTGTAAAAAATGTTGTTCATAGTGATTCCCTTTGGTGCACCACCTTGAATTCCTCTAACAATTACGTATTCTTCTGTCTTTGGGAAATGGCATCATGAGGTCAAGGTTTTTGCGTATCAGGAGTCCTTTAAGCAATTTGCAATAATTTCCATAGCATCATCAGTGCCACCCTCAATAACAAACAAGGTTACACACATATGTTGCTCTTTACACCTGCGCAATCAGAGCTGAACGTGTTTCAGTGTTGGAGGACTTTAGCCTGTTCACACTTGGATAGAGGAGGTCAAAAGCTCTAGAAGCACCTTTAGCTGCGGGTATCAATATTTAAGAAATTAAGCATAAAAAAATGGCTGCATATCCCTTTCACGCTATAATGACAGCTGGTAATGTTCAAATTTCAAAATATATGGATGAGTGTAGCTGCATGCTATTACTGTATAACTTCTGTGTATGTATGTATGTATTTATTTTGTTTTTTCTGGTTCTCAACAATGTGCTGCCAGCCTGTTTAAAAGGTTAAGGCAGTCGGGATATGTTCCTTGATGGGATTTTATCATGCTAGGCATGCTCTGTTTCCTGATGAATATATTAAAATTATTACTGTGCAAACAGAGTTTCTAATTACTGACCTGCTTGCCATTGTACTGTGCGTTCTGTATGCCCCCCTTCTTCTCCATGCCTTGTTTATTTATCTGCACCAGTGAATACAGAATAGTCTATGCAATGTCATTTCCATCCACATGAAAATGATTTTGAAAATGCCAATCTTGCCTATTATACAGTGTAATTACTTGTCTGCTTTTTGATTTTATCATATCTTCAGCCAGTGGGAAGATACTTGGAGAGGCTAAACATCTTAGCGGGGCTTGTCAGCTGATGATTTGCAGTGGAAAAAAAACCCCAGTTTGAAAACGAAAGTGCTGTCTGCCACATGTACAAAGCCAATGATTGTAGTTATTGAGGGGTTTACCTACTGTGTGCAGGGTTTCTTTTAAGATTCAGGCATTGTGTCAAGTGAAACTATACATATGTTGTCAATCCATACTTAAATATGTAAGGCAGGGTCAGGTAAGACAGCGCTGAACTTTTTGGAGACCATTCATTAGTAGCCTCCAGACAGAAAACATAATCTCTGAAGATAACAACTTTCTTGACATCTTCTTCAGTCTTTGAGATTGTCATGGAATATGTTTTTCAAATACATACTCAACAATAACATTTCTACGAAGGTATGTAAAATATGGGCTGATGGAACCACCTTGATGCATTCTTACATTATGAATGAGCCTGTGCCTGTTACTTTTGTTTTCACTAAGCAGGTTTTTCAACTTAGGGGGCCAAAAATATTATTTTTCAAGTTCATTTTGACTCACTGCTCCACCTCTGACATGTCACGCCACTCTTCTTTTTGAGTAGGTGCATATATACTGTATGTGATGAAAGTGTCACCGATTTTACTGGAGCATCTGTACTACATCATGGAAAAGGGCAACCCTGTTGTTTACTTGTCTGCCTGCAATGTTGCACAGGGGGTTGATCAGGGGAGTTGATAGGAGCTGCAATTTAAAAAGAGGACAGTGCAGCTCTGAACAAAAACAATTAAAGGAAAATGAAAGATGGCCCCCAAGGGTTAAAAATAGAAAATTATCAACATGCATGCTGGAATCCACTGCACCCCAACCCCACCCCACCTCCCGCACCAGCAACCCCTTCCCCCTCAAACTTACTGGGCCTGCATTGTTATGTATGATCAGATCTGCCAGTTCTTCCTCTAAGCTCCTTGTCACATTTTGACTTAATGAAGTGCAACTTAGAAGGGAATTGGGTTCATCATGCTAGTCGCACGATGCTCCCTTGTTGTAGCAAACAGGAGTGGCATGGGACCGAAGCGCTACAGCGCGAGTCGTTATCATTCCGGTCAGTCTGTTTAACACAAAATTAAACAAAGAACTAATTAGTGCCTCATGAATTAATAACTGCACTGTTGCCGAGAAGAAGTTAGGTTGCTGAGGGGAGATATAAAATAAGTAGGAAGATCAGGTTAGAATTATTATTACTTTTTCGGGGATGCATGGACTCTCAAGGTTAGCAAACTTTTGAGAGGATTTAAGAGTGACTCAACTGGTTCTACCAAAGTCAGTTTCTGTCCCCATGTAACACTGTCTCTGGGTTAATGGGTGTCATGCAAGACACTGCGCTTTTCTGTATGAGAGAAAGACACATAGTTATGATATATAATCATCAAATTTAGATTTTAGCCATGCGTGTGATTTTAGCAGTATGAAAAAGGAACCATCGCTATGTATTCTCTGCCATTACCTACTTTAACACTTTTACTGTGTGTTTTCTGTGTAAATAGTGTTAGTTCCAGGAATCTTTTTATCCCTGTCGTGTGATTTTGCCACTGAGGTTTCAGGGGAAAGTGACTGGTTTTCTTTTTTATTCTGCGAGACTGTCGAGTCACTCTCAACTATGAAGTAGGAAGGTGCTATTACCTATTTCCATCTAAATCTGAATTAAGGAAATCTTGCCTGTACGTAAATTATTACTGGCTCAGTTTTCAAATGTGCACAGATATCGTTAACTGTATCCTACAACTGCTCCCCATGCTTCAATGGGCTTTACAAACTATAGCTCCCCTGTTGCCCCTCACTCTGTCAGGAGTGAACAAAAGTACACAAATTCCTTTTACATCACCTGGAGGCTTGTTTCATAATGTCAACCACTGTACATTAGATAAGTGTATGGATTTCTCAAGAACATGTATGTGCATGCATATATGCTGGGATAATCACTGTCTCGGTTTTTAATGTTTCCCCTTTGCTCTCCTTCTCAGATGAAGTGAGCCCCTGTATTGAGTAACTCCCCAGGAAGAGAAAACGAGGTAGGACAAATCCCCAACATGACTGATTACTGTCCCCACCATCTCCCCTGTTCATCTCTACAACAATATCAGGCATCTTCATTAATCCCCATGGATCAATGTGTCTGGGGGTTGTAAAAATTGACAAATGACTTATTAGAATCCCACCGTTTTATTTTCCAACTGATTAACTCACAGCAATGTCGTACACCATACAGGCACACTGATGTATCTGTTTTCAAAAGAGGGCTTCTCTCTCACTCTCTCTCTCTCTCTCTCTCTCACTCTCACTCTCACTCACACACTCATTCATTCATTCACTCACTCACTCTATGAGGAATCTAACAATACAGAATAAAACGCACCCCTAACACTGTGTGTTACCCTGCCAGGCTGCAACGACTCAAAACTACAAGAGCAGTAAGGTGCTTTTCACATATAGGAACTGCCATTTTATTAGTTCCTTGTCATAAACAGCTGTTGAGCAGTTTGGCAGTACGTAAAATATAAAAATACATTAATGAACACAGGTCAACCCATTTAAAAATGATCAGCTAGGATTTCAGCTTTTCACTGGCAGTAATAATAAATGTATTTCAACACCATAGTTTCTCATGAATGTGCCAGCATGTAAGCCATATTCTATTATCTATCTTGTTACGCTGTTCCCTTAATTATAATTTGATATTCTTTTATGCCTGCTTTATGTCTAGATGTTGTTGTGGCAACATCCCACATTGTCATCTTGACAAAATAAAATAATATAATTTTTCCACTATATGGCATTTATTACTGTAACAGACATTAGACACAGACATCTAAGTACAGATGACATCCACCAAATTAACAAGAATATAAAACCTTTTGTTGCTGATAAAAAATCTGCCTCTGTACAATTTGACTCTCGAGAGGACGCTAATGACTTGTGACTTGAAGAAACTGGGTTGCTTTTTTTCTCTCCCTGAGATGAAACCTTCTGTGCTAATGATGTTAGCTGGTATGAGCACAATGCTGATGTGGGAGTCTGTCATGAGGATGCATACAACAGCCCTTGCCCCTGGCCTCCTAGTCAAGAGGGATCTAAACATTCACAAGTGACACCATGGGCTGTCTCATGTCAAACCAGAGACCCTCACTATCACTGGGGGGTGGCATGGCCTTGAATTGAGGTGGAGGGCTACACCACACTCCTTTGTTTCTGGTGGTGTCACTCACACACCAGAGAGAAGACACACTCCTTGCATCAATCAGAACCCCAGATACATGCCCAGTGTACCTCCCTATAACATGATGATGACACTATCCACTGATATCACAGATACAATAAGTAACGGCAACAGGAGGGTGAGAGCTGTGGATACAATTCACCGCAACCACATTTCTCCTCATACGTTCTCCTCACAGCAGGGTGCATGGGCGGACATGCACACACAAAGACATCTTTAACAGGTTGCTTTGGAAGTCCCATGAAGCAAAGTTTGAAATCAACGTATGAGTCAACTGTAACTTAATAGCTTAAGTCTCCCCTTGTCTAACCACACAACAACATAACTGAGTACAGTTAGTTTAATTGGCTTTTGATATACGTTAATGCAACTAATCATACAGGCCAACTTGCTTTAACACGGGGCTGGCATGACATCCCCCCTCTCCTTTTGGCTCCCACAGACTTAGGCGGGAGAACACTCCCAGAGCGGAGTCCCTCTTTTAAACAGTGGGAAGAAAATTAAACTGCCAAATTTGTTTTCATTGGTTCCAGGGACAATCTCAGGGGGCTTCAGGGCTTTTAATTGAGCTCACTGAGCAGAAATTTGTAGGGCTGCTTTCCAACAACAATGGTGTTTCCCTTTCATTTATCTTTGGTCTCACTGGAAGATCAGGCAGATTTTTAAGTAAAGTGATGCTTTGCTAAAAAGTAGTGTATAATATGTTTTTTCTAGTTAAGGACTCTGTTAAGGTTCTTTTCTACGTGTCGGTCTACAAGGAAATTGGTTTGATAATGATTTATAATTGAGATTCAGACTGACTTTGTTTAGTGTTTTGTTGGCTTTTCAGGGTTTGTTTGTAGGAGAGCAATGATTCTCTAATAAATAGCTGTTCATTCAGTCATGGATAAAGGTAAATAAAGCCCCCAAATTGCTGTAGGAACGATAATTTGTCTCACTGAGAAAAAAGAGCAACAACTCATGAAAGTCAACTCAGTATTATTGTATCACTCAGTATAGTATAATAAGAAAAAGGAGAAGCCACCGTCTCAGTTTTTACTCTTTCTCTCTCCTACACTTTTCGTCCTTTAAATTTTGCCAGTGTGTCAAAACAAGCAAAGGCTACATGGAAACGGCAGCCCTGTGTAAATATTTATGATGTAACATCTCCATGTGAATAGACTTTCCTCCCAATCCATCCATCATTACGGGCATATCATGAAAGCCCACCTCCCGGTGGTGGCTCAGGGCCTTAGGAAGCTCAGACAGGAGCGGCGTGTCCCTCTCTCATTCAAAGTATTTGTTTTTCTTTTGACTGGGGGCAGCCCAGCTGTGAGGGCATTTCATGTGTCAGCCGCTCCGTTTTCATTCAGGCCTGACTTCAAAGCCCATTTTGGTCCATTGTTTCTGTGATGTGGCTGCTGGACCCGAAAATGCCCAAACAGAAAAATGTGATGTAGGTCAAATTACAGCAGTAGAGCCGCTGAAAAAAGTGGAATTCCTATGGTCAAAACAGAAAGCCTTGGTTACCACCTAACTCTAGCTTGTGTGCTTGTTGTCCTTATACCTATTTATTTGTTCATAGTAGAGCTGAATGGAAGTTGGGAAATGGCCATAGTTCAAAGTGCTTGGCAGAAAATCAGTGTTCAGGTGTAATCCGTTCCTTGCTCCTTTTTTGGTACTCCACTGAGGAACAACATGTAAAATAGCTAACTTGCTGAAGATGTGTTATAAATTACATTAACTTGGAGACTGTACAGAGGCCCTGTATTTTGAGGTGATTTTCTCCTACAAGTTTGAATGAGACTTAAGGACAGACACAGGCTATCTGTTAGGGCCTGTGCATGCCCAATTCTTTGACTTGTGCAATGGTTTGAAATGTGAAACATGTCTTCATTTGGAACAAACAAAGTGGGATGAAGGACCTGCTGTATTTTTTTCAAGCTCGGCAGTCTTTAAGAATGTGAAGGTGCAGTAGATTTATGAGGTTGTGTGTTTGCAGAAGTAGGTAAGTCTACTGCCTTAAGTGGATTACAAGGTTTTAGGCTTTTCTCCTTGCACAACTTATCGGCAGAAAATAGGCGTTGCAGACGTTAGCGAAATATTGCCACCCAGACTCTCATAACATTATCATTAGCCACGGAGGATTGCTGGAATGTGATTAATACATCACCATTTTGACAGACTGAGCCTGAAAAGGTAATATGGATTATTACAATGGTAGAGCTCAATATCGCCATCCAAGTTTATCCATTTATCTGCAATGATGAGACTCCTTTGTGTTGTATAGCATTGTAACATCTATCTAAATAACAAAAGATATCGCTCCCGTACACAATTGTCGTGCTGTTAATATTCAGCCCATGCAACAATGCACATGGGAATGGAGCGCTGAGACAAAACTTGACTCGGAACAGGGGGAAAAGTCCATATGAGAATTATGAATCGATGTTCAAGCCTCTAGTACTGGGCACTTTTTCATTGGCTGAGGTATCTGATTACCTTCAAACAAAAATATTGCCCCTGTATTGTTCAATTAGAACTGGTTGAGTGCTGAATGATGCAATTCACTATCTAAGAGCTATTTTTTCTTTCTTTGTGTGTACACTTTGTGTGTGTTTCATTTAGTTGGCCTTGGATGATACACGTTGAATAAATGCCATTTTTCTGTCGTTTCAAGTGCCTCTTTTCTCTCTGTGGATCCATTCAAGCTTTCAATACCTTTTCTCCCCCTCTCTTCTCCTGTCTCCTTTTTCCACGAGCAGGAGGGTTTTACTTTACTCCTTTGTCATCCTAATTGATTGCATTAACCTTTTGAGTATTGAATTTCCTGTGCATCACGCCGAGCACAATGTGGAATATTATCATAATCCTTCCAAGTAATGGACACAGGGCAATCAACAATGCTTTAGGAAAAGTACATCTTTGAAAGATGGAGCATCATATTATTTTCAGTCCAAAGACCTGGATAGAGTAAGACTGTGGAGCTTTAAGAAACTTTATCAATAAGTGAAGCACGTTTTTTTAAAAATCTACTAAAGTCAGGAGAGCTGCTTCCAATGTGTGCTATGTTAGGAAACAATGTTTCTGTGATTGTCTTGTCATGATGAAAATGACTGGCCAGTAAAAGACTGTTATACAAACACATACATGATCAGTCTTGTGTATTTCTTCATATTTGTATATGAAAAATGATTTCGTGATAATGGACCAGTAATGGCACCTGGATGTTTACCAAATTCCTGGAGATAATTGTAACATTTCTGTTTATCTGAATATTTTTTGCTTATTATTATAATCTTATAATTTATGAAGAACCCCTGCTTCACTTAAACTAATTGCATAATTACTCAGTGAATTCAATTCAGTTGCAATTATTACAACAACATTGAAATTTTAAAACATTATTAAATGTATATAACAATGCAAAGGTGCCACTTGGTGCTGGGATAGTCACAAGTTCCTGGTCGGGTGCTGGTGTTGGAGTTTTCCTCTGAGAATGAGAGGGTTTCTTCTATGTGACTGTGTTTTTTGGGGATCCCTATGATTCAGCAGGAAGCTATTGCGAGCCAAAAGGACAGTAACCTCTTTGGTTGTGGCAGCAAAAAACTGAGGCGTTAAAGGAGTCTGGGAGTGTCATAGAGAAGGGCTTTCAGTTGGCTTCAAAGAGGTTCTGGAAACTGTAAAACAGGAAAGAGAGGCAAGGTCTTGCCCAGGCTGTTCTCAGAAGAAATGCATCTCAACTAGACATGTTGTCAATAGTTTGAAAGAACACTTTGTGTAACTCCTGATCATGACACCCTCTGTGGAGGATTCATAGCCGGACGTCTTGGGGAAAGCTTTGCCTGTCTCTCTGGCAGTGGTCACTGAGGTAGACAAAATTCTCAGCAGTGGCAAGGCAACAGGGGTGAATGAGATTTACCCTGAGATGCTGTGGTGGTTCCCTTTTTTAAGCAATGGAACTGACGGGTGTGTTTTAATAACACTGCTTAGCCTCCCGGGGAAAGCACATGCCAATGTGCTGGAAAGGAGGCTCCAGCTGAGTGTCAGACCTCAGGAGCTTTGCAGATTCCTGGTCATAAAAAAGTGGACAATTTTTTGCCCTTCTTGCCCATCAAGTCCAGACATGTTTTATGGACTTGGAGGAGGCTTATGAATGTGTCCCTGAGGGAGTCATGTGGGGGAAACTGGTGGAATATGGGGCCATGCCATCCTTGCACAACCAAAGTGGCATCTGTCTGTATTATTGTTCTTTATGAAGAACATTTTGCCAATATGTCCTTGGTGATGATTAGTGGAGTGTTGTGTTTGGTGATGACAGGATTGTGTCTCTGCTGCTAAATCATTAATTAGAATACCGTGATCCCACACCATGCTCTTACCTATGAACACTGACATTTGTGTTCACTGAGGTGACTAGCCAAGCTGCAAGAACCACTGCCAGGCAGACCAAACCAAAGCATTGGAGAAATAACCTGATCATGGTGCCCGATGCCAATTTCATGGCAATCCATCTAAAAGTTGTTGAGACATTTCACTCAAAACCACAAGTCAGCCTCATGGTGGCACTATAGGAAAGGTCAGAGGATCAACAAAGTCAGTAGGATACCTACTCTGGGAACCATGAATGTCTGTGCAAACTTTGTGCCAATTCATCTAGAAGACATTGAGATATTTCAGTGAAAACCTTAACTTGTTGGTGATGCTACATACATGTAGGAAATCACCTGTCATTAGGATTTTATCCTCTGGGGACCATGGGACCATTTACTAAAACATAAAAATGTCAACCTCATGATGGCGCAACTAATGGTCCAAAGTGGTGGACTGTCCAACAAAGTGTGGCTGAAAATAAAGGACACTGACCTGCCAGTTACAATAACATATTCTTCGTATAAAGTGACTTTATTTCTTAACTGCTGATAGTTTTAAGTTGAGCGGTCAGGATAGACAAGCTTCAGTGGCAAGGTAAGCCTTCGATTTACCATGGCATGCAGTTTAATCTCTTTACCTGCTTTACAATCACTTGTTTTGTTTTGGGGGTGGGGGATGTAAGTTGATTTTCCCTGTTTTCTTAAGAATCTTTGCCTGAGAATTGTTTATTGCAAGTCCATTCATATTGGTTTATTATTTGTCTTAATGGCTCAGAATGATATGACTTGAGATTTGGCCAGGGACAGTGAAATAAATTTAAACAGGCATTACTAGTATATTCTTTTATAACACTACACCTCCGCTACAATAATAATATTAAGGCCCCAAGCCTACAACCTACAGAAGACAGTCCAAGGATAACAGTACAATAATAGCCTGTTAACAAGGCAGGAGGTAGCCTATTGGCCTATTGAGTTTAATCTGTTTCTGTTGCTATTTTATTTAAACATGATGGTAAAGGCATAAAAAGTAGTTTATGTAGCAAGACCAGAGTAACACCCATAACTGTCTTATAAAGGCTTAATGTCAGGAGGCTTTAGGGGAAGTGTCACTAGAATAACACTGATCAGCCTTGAGCTTGGGAATTAGAGACAGCAAATCTTTGTGCATAACATGACAACCGGGATAGTTTGGAGGGATACAAGCAGACTGCAAATTTTGCTGAAAAATTTATAGATATATTTTATATAGCTTATTGTAGTATTATATTTCTTTATCATGTTTTATCAGAAAATGCAACCACACATAATACGATTATATTATGCAGCATATACAGTATAGCCTCATAATATTCTAACTTTGTTAGCCCTGCAGTCGAAAACTAAGCTATACTTTATTTGAAATGGAATTAAATGTTTGCGATTATCTCCAGCCCACTTAGAACCCCATTTGCTGTTTCTGCTATAAGCCACCTAGTTACAGTATTGTTGCCTTCTACAGACTGTCGTGTGTTTTTCTTTAAACACTAGCATAGATGCATTAAATAATTGATTGTTGAAAAACAGACATAAACTGTTATCATGTTTCCCTGGCAACAGCAAGTATTGTCTGGGTTGTGTTGATGAATTGAAGCAAAACACTCTGTAAATCATATAAAGTCTATTATATTTTTCAGCTCAAAGAGGAAAAATCAATTGAAACAAGCTCTTATGCATGGATAGATGCTAGTTTTGATCAATACTACTTTCACAGGGATGGTGCCTTAGAGTTTGATCGAGACCAGGTTATACAAAGCTTATATATACTTATATATATATATATAGCTCTGGAAAAAAATAAGAGACCACTGCAAAAGTATCAGTTCTCTGGCTTTGCTATTTATAGGTATGTGTTTGAGTAAAATGAACTTTGGAAAATTTGGAGTGGTCTCTTATTTTTTCCCAGAGCTGTATATACTGTGTGTCTATATATATATATATATATATATATATATGTATGTGGATAGTCAGAGGGGGTACAGGCACTGTTTGGGTACATCTTTTGGCACATTCAGTTTTATTGATCAAAATAGAATCATGTGATCGAGTGAGGACGTGGGTCAAAAAATAGGTCAAGGTCAGTCAACAGCACAAAGCCTAATCCTGTCCATCTTTTGTATTCCATCAAGCGTCAGTGGTATTCCACCGGGAACCTGTGCCCTCAGCATATGGAAACTAAGGGCCCTTAGTTCAATTATACAAGCCCATTGAGCTTCAGAATATTGACATATCTCAGTACTCTGAAAATGTCATGGATAATGATCAACCAGTCCACCAGAAAAATGCTTTCATAGAACCAAGATCTGGAGGCTAGATGTGGGGTTCACTGAATTTGTGGACAGTAGCTATATGTTCAGGATTTACCTGCTTAAAGGTCGGTTTGATATGCACAAGAGCTTTTGTTTTCACCAAGGCAATGGTTATCACACATCTATAGCCGCACGCTGTGTTCACAAAGATAATGTGTGTCATATTGTAAATTAGGTGTTTTGCCAAGGTTGTGAATAAGTGGGTTGAGTGGTACGCAGAGGTTACATAACACATCTAGTTATGCTCAATGGTCACTATTAATTTCCATTGTCACCGGCTGGTTGCACAGAGATAGACTTTACCCATAGATATAATGAATTGTAAGACTTTAGGTATATCTCAGTTCATTGGTCACACAAAGCTGTCTAATTATTTTCTATTGTAAGGTGGAGAAAGTTGCTTTATATTCTGAGATAATTAAGACTTTGCAAACTCAAAAACATGGCTGACCACAAAACAGCTTCAAGCTGCTCAGCTGCTCCAGCAGAACATTTGTGCCAACATGGTGTTAGCTGTGTAGGTGGGCGATCCACAGGTATGTATCCATACCAGAACTGATAGTGGAGATATCTTACTCAGGGTCTCCATTACGTCTTTGATAGAGAGAGGATGCAGCCAAGGTTTTTGAGGTGAGATTTTCTTAACTGACAGGTGGATATCCCATGTCTTCATATCAGCTGACCAGGCTGACACATAAATGCATTCACCATGTTGCACTTCTTCTCAAATATTAAATGATGGTTAACATGATGCAAGGATCTGAGGAGAAGTAAAACACAAACAACAACACATAAACATGCAATAACGTGTAAAATCTGGCAACAATTTCCAGATACCTGCATTGGAAATAGAATTGGCTGTATATTGACATACCTTAACTTTGCTCTATCACAAAAACTTCACATTTAACCACAACTGGGCATTGTGGACATGTATTTGCTTCTGTTTTGGTTGCTGTGTCTCTGTCTTTACATTTGAATTCTCAGTCTTGCTCTAGTCAGCAGACAGAATCTTAATTGATCTAATCTAACAGTTCCGTTAGAAAACTCCCGTCCTCCCCCACTCTGTCGCTCTCCCTTCACCTCCCACACTTTCTACCCCCCATCTGCCCTGACCTACATGGTAGTCACATGGCCCCGGTTCCCCGGCTTGGCATTTTATGGAAAATCTGCAGGAGATAAAGCCACAGGGTTTAAAGTGTTATCCCTGCCTGTCCTTTGAGAAGGGCTAAACACTGAATGAGGTGTTATTGCATCAATGCTGTTGGACACACACAGGCAGCAAAGAGGATATCTTCCTCCCTCCTTCTCTCTCTCTGTCTCCCCCCCTCTCCCTCCTCAGTTTGATTGGATTTAGTAGAGTGTCACCACTGTGACTTTGGGGGATTTCTCTTTCCCTGTCACTGCCCTATACATGCTTGCTTGGGTTATTTACTTAACTTGTCCAGAAAATGGACTGTGATCTGCAGCTTACCCGTCAAAGCTACAGAGAGACAAGTGCCTCATGCTGGTTAAGATATGCCAGACAGGCACCTAGACGCTTGCTTGCTGCTCTGGCTTGCTTACTCCCTTGCTGGTGCTGAGGGCTTAGTTTTGCACTGTGACCGAGTCCCCTTCACACTGTTGTCTGCCTGTAAATTTTCTGCTGCCCTTGCTATTCAGCCAATTACAGCAAAAGAGCTTTAGTGATTTTTTTTCCCCCTTCTCTTCCTACTGGTGTATATTTATATATTTATTTTACAAGCGAATGACAAGCATTGCTGAAGGTTAAAAAAAATGCTGAATTTCATAGTGCATATAATGTCAACTTTTTTTCTGTAGCATCACCACTAATCAATAGAAGTCAGCTCTATCTTATGCAGAACAAATACACACACTGCAAAATAATAAAGCTTCCCCGCCTGTTGCGTTTCATCTTGGAATCTTTCTTACTGCTATTACCACTTAAATGTAGAAAAGGACACACTGCAGCTTGATAAAATTCCAGCTAACCCAGCAGTCTAGAGGACAGTTAAACTGGAACTGTGAGTGAAAGATTTTGTTTCTATTTTTTGTTCTATTTTTAAATTCAGAAGTTACAGTGAACTCGCATGATAAACAAACAAATGAGAACCACAATATGAATTGTTCCATTATGTTAAATAAATACATATCATTCTGGTGGGATGTTTTCCGCTTTGTTATGGAACCTTTAGCAATGCCAGAAGCAACCACTCTTCTTAAGATTAAGACTGACTCTATGAGATACTGTGAGAGTGTAAGTGAAGGCAAATAAGTTCAGTTTATCTGGAGTTTGCAGGTCTTATGGTTTGTCCCTCTGCACCCATTGTAGGTTTCTTGCTGTCAGCGTCTTCCCTGTCCTCTTGACATTAATCTGCTCTGTCCCACACTGTCAACCTTAGTAGCCATATATTCAATAATTGGTTTAGAAGTACACACTCTTAAGCCCATCTACACAATAATACGGTCAACTGTATTTCAGTGCACACACCTTATGTTCCTCTCAGGTATGTTTTCTGAGTTGTTTATTCCCTTTGAAACTAGGACTCAGTACTAAATATATTTGACCTGATGTCTGTGAAATGACTATCAATACAATGTCAAATGTAATGCAGAGCCACAAAGCCGTTTAGGAATGCATCCAAAGAGCTCTGCCATGTAGCAATCTGGTGCTAAAATACAAGGTAAGATAAAGCAGTCAGGAAACTTTTGCATCACTGTGGCGATGGGTTGTAGTCATACTATAGCTATACTCGCAGTCCCTAACCGTCCCACTGCCACCAAAAAAGAACATCACTTATTGTTGTTCTGTCTCTCATAAAACAAAACCAGAAGTTACACAAGTGATAATTGTGCATAAAAGAAGTGACACCACAAAATGCACAGTGTTCCAAAACAAGAGAGCAGAAGAATAAAGGGCCCTTAACACCAGTGTAAAATCAGCCACGCCTAGCAGTGGGAACGGAAAGCAAAACTGCTTAATGTGACAAAATAAAGACAGAAACACTCCAAGGGAAAGTTAGAATTAGGATCCTGAAAGATTTATGCCTCCATTTTATTTATAATTTGTTTTCTTTTCCTTATTGGAATTGAGTTGCAACTGAATATTTGATGAACACAGCCTAGAAGTAAGGATGTTATGTCAGCAAGGAAACAAAAAGTAAAGAGAAACAACCAAGAAATGTGTTTTGCAAAGTTTGCAGTATGGAATAAACTAATATGCCTCTGCTTTCACAAGTGACTTGTTAATTGAACGTGTGTGTGTGTGTGTGTGTGTGTGTTGGGGGGGTCGCTATCTGCAGGTTGTGTTGAGCCCTGGCGAGTCTAGCTGCGCCTTTCCGTATGCACTTCGCTGAGTGCTGGGTGCTCTCTGTGCACAGAACACCATCTGCATTTTGCTGTTAACGCGCCTTCACATCCAAGGGAGGATTAGGAGAAAATCCCCTATTTTTTTTCAACCAGTTGACAAATATCAGATTTGTCTCTAAAAAATTAGCTCCATCTATATCTCCCACCATATGACACACAAAAAAGATTATCTTTAATACCCAGCCAGCTTGGGTGTGGAAAAAGCAGATTAAAGTTTCAGTTTGGTCATATTTACCCAGCCACTTCAAGTACGAGACTGCCTGCATTACACAGTAGACAGACCTCTTCACAAAGATTCCTCCCCCCGCATGTACACCCACACCCACCCCCACCCACAAGCCTTTACCTTCCAGAAACAAGATGTCTGCCTTGAAACAATTAGACATCATACTTAAATAATTCATCATTTCCCAGTCAGTCTTTCTCTTCTACGTGTCCTTTAAACAGACAGAGTGAGCTGCCAAAGGGGCTAAAGTGAATAACAGCAGCAGGTGCCTTTTCAGGTGGAGCTTTGTAGTTTCGCAGAGGGTGCTGAGCTGTTTTAGTGTCCCACTGGTGAGAAGCAGGGGGTGCCTGGGAAATGGACCTGGTGGCTGACCTGAGACCGCAGAGCTGTCTTGTTAGCACTGTGCTTTCCACTAAACGTTACCAGCAATAATTCCTGGCTTCAGTTGCATTAAGTCTCGGATGCAATAATATTCACCCATGGTCACCTGTGAAGTTAAAGAAGCCAGAAACAATGGTTGATTCCCAAATTGGTAGTGTAAGAACCTTACTTCCCAAAAATAAGCTCCTTTGACCCTGAAGGAGGTCATTTGTGTCTGCAGTTCCAGGTTGTAAGACTGGGCATGCATGATTACTACCCATCAGCATGCATCAGAGGGATTTAAACATATGAGTAAGATGCTTCTTAAGCCTCTGCTAAGTCAGTATGTTCTTCCTGACCATTTCATCATCAAATGCATAATCGTCATCTGCCGAGGACAGAACTGAAGGCCTAAGGCCCTACCTGTTGTCCTGGATGTTGACTTCCTTGCTTCCGCTCAAGACCACTGCCCCACCCAGAGGTTGCTTTATGAACACAGGAGCCCCATAAATGAAATTAAGGTGTCAATTAGTCAATTACAGTATAATAACTCTGAGGGCAGACATTTAGAGACAGAGAGAACCTCAGCTAAGTTCATTTCCTCCGGCCCAGGAGCCTAGCGCTTGGCACACGTCACTCCCCACCCAGACTCGCTGAATAAAGGCCCCAGTGCTCTCCCTAATGTTATTTTCCCCTGGATATCTTTTTTGATCAACAATTTCCTTTCATGGGTTTGTTTTTCAGATGCAGGGTATGCACTTTTTCTCTCCCCAATTTGGCTAGGGAGAATTTTATAATTTAGTAATTAAAATCTTTGTTAGGCTTTAGAAATTGCAGCTAATTGAATTTAATGGGAAGATGAATTTCAATTTGATTTGATTAGCAGGACCCCTGGCATAGGTATTTATGGAAAAAACTCTACAAAAATATGCTGTGTGGGCTAAGATGGCATAATAGAATTACAGATAATCGGATTTCACTGTCATGAATTTCACTCTAATTTCACTCTAATTTTCCATTAGATAGCTGGTTTACAAATATTTGCTCATCTGCGATGGGAAAGGCTATCTGTCTAAAATGATTACGGAGCAAGCCTTCAGAAATATGTCCCTTTTTTCCCCTCCCTTTTAAAAACCAGATTGCGAGGGATCAAAATTAGGAAGATTGCATTATGGATGTCTGCATCCGGGAGAGCAATGGGGGAGATATGATGATTACGGCCGGGGGATGAAAGCAGTGTCAAGAAAAATGTATGACTCAAAAACATAGGCCTATTCTATCTACAAAATCTCTGCTCTCAGCACACTGCCGCCAAGCAACATGCTATATCATAATTCATGTAATATCATAAACAGTGCACGAATATAAGAAAGACATTGCAGCATGTTGACATACAAATATACCGTATACCTTATACAAACTCCATGTTAATTGCTATGTATATATTAAGTGTCTACCTATAATGAGATTTTACCATGTTTTCATAGTGTATATACAGCAATTATGAAAATCAAATGAGATTCTGAAGAATCATTGTCATGAGTAATGCCAATGATGATCATCAAGAAGTGGTGTACTGCCATCATCATTGTTCTGGCTGTATTTGTGTGTAAGTTTAATATTCAGCTCCTTCTCTGCTTAAAAATAAATATATAATGCAATATAAACAGACGTGAGAGGGAATAATATCCCACATCACAGACAACCTCGAATAACACTAGGGTGAACTCTCGTTGAATCCCACTTTAAAAGCCCCTGCTTCAGAATTAAGCTTTTACACGTTCAATTTCCTGCCAATTTGACAACAACATGACAGTGAATATCAAGAATAAACTTGATCCATTGTCTGCTGAAAAACACAAACTATTTTAATTTGTTGTGTTTAAAGTTAGATGCAGTGGAAGTGCTGCATGTCTCCTGTGTAACCCCCCACCTGTACACTCCACCGCTTAGGACGGACCTCCACCCCACGCCAACGCGCACCCACTCCATCTCCTCCCATTCGCTCACTCACTCTTTGCCCCGATCTGCCAGAGACAGCAAGAGGGGTTCAAAAACACAATCTGACTCTCGGCAAAGGTCAGATTTCTCACTCGGCATGTCTCTGGGCTTTGGGCACAAAAGCCACTGAATTCACATCTATCAACTGGGCCCTAGCTTTTGTCCTGGGGAATGGAGGACTCGGAGTGGGCCCTTCACCAGACCAGCCCCTCCTGGAGTGCACTGTCAGGGGCAGCCAAACGTCTGGCCCTGCGGCCCTTTGACTGATGTACCCCTGCCATGTCACATGCACAGCAGCGCACACACACACGCTCACACGCATACACACTCCACCTTGCCCTCAACATTCTCCCGCATGCACCATACAATAAACTCAGACCACATCAAACGAAAAGCCCCACAGCTCCTTTTGAAAAGTAATGGTTTCGCCCCCAAAGATGGCAGCTCAAGGGCCAGAGGGCTGCAATGCATGGACGACAAACTCTCCCTCCTGTGGACATGAATAGAATTCACCCTGCAAACCAAAACATCCCCAATATCAAGTTTGGAGATACTGTAGTAGCTTATGTTTTCCTTTTTAATGATATTCTGTACCTATCCAGAACAAAGCATCACAGTGTTACAACCAGACAGAGGTTCTCATGTTATTTACAACCACATTCCTTTAATAAAACAGCTAGAAATGTTGATTTTAGAGGGTTTTTTTACTCAAAATGTAGAGTTTTAGAGGTTTTTTTAACATAAAATTCAAATAATCTACATAATCTTATTATATTTTATAAAATAGAGTCCCAGTAATATGAGTAAATTTTTAGTGACTTTAGTGAGCTTCACTGATAGTATTCCATTCAATTTGCACAATATTACAGTACATAACAGAGATTAATAAACATGTTACCACTGTGGTCAGGGAGTATTTAGCCCAAAGTTTGTTCAGTTGTGTTCCACATGGGCGTCAAACTTTACCAGGTCTCGTTAATCCATCAAACAGAATATGTTTGTTTGTACAAAGTGTGATTGATGAAGAACAGGACTGACATTTGACGCCTTTGCAACAGAAAAAAAAGTGTGGTTGCCAATTCAGGTCACGCAAAACAATTAGATTTTTTATCATGGCTAAAAAAAACTGAAGTAGTGTTTACAGTACAATGTTAGATCAAGGGTGGAACCTTTTGATAGAAACTCTTTTAAGGACATTTCCCTCTTATGTGGGTTGGGAAGGAGGAGACAAAGAATTTTTCCCCATTATTAACCGGGATGAGTCATCATAATTTCAAAATCAACCAAAACCTGTTTGATGTACATACTTTGGACTTTGCTGACAGCACTCAGGAACTGAAGCCAGGACTATGTATCATTGTATTATGGTTCACAGCCATAAAGTTGATCATTTCCTCTTTTCTATAACTAGTAAATTCTAGATACACTTTATTCAAAATAAAACTGTGAAAAACGGGAATGTCCCGTAACCTTTCACGCTTTAGAGTTTTTCGTTATTTTGGGTCACTTTGTAATTTCCACATTCTTGACACGGAGCCATGTTTTCAGTATATGGACATTACGTATAAATGGTCCAGAGGCACTTTGCATGCCACTGCGGAAGAAACTGCCAGGCAAATAAGGGGTTTGTCTTATAAAGTATTCATTGTCACCTGGTAACGGCTGTCGTTTATCATTTCACCTGAAATTACAATGAAAACTGATAGCTTATCAGAGGGAGGGACTGAGAAAGAGTATGCTCTGAGGGAGAGAGGCAAAGAAAGTGTACTACACGGCAATGAAATAGAGAGGATCCCTGTTTTGTGTGGTGAAAGAGTTATTTGCTTCAAGCTAAAGTGTTGTAGTAGTATTTTTGGCAAATATCTTTAAAACTCTTGGTGCTTCTGGCAAGAGACATAAAAGGAAAATCTATGACGTTTGAATCTACTTGATATTATTGTGTTCTTTTAATGTGTAGCATTCAGTAAGGATTTAATAGTTAGGTGACATGCTCACAAAATTGTCAAAATACCCTTTTACCTATTGTAGCTCTACTTTATATTAAACAGTAATGAAATATTGGTGTTTAAAGAGCAGCTTTTATAGGTAGTCACACCGAATCTGATTTAAATAGTTAGTCTAAAAGCCTCAAATACTTGCGTGCAATAAAAGTATATTATATTTTAATAAACGTGTAATCTCTTCCTCTACAAAACCTTTTTTGAAAGTGTTGTGCTCCCCTCATTTGAATAGAGGCAGTAGAGGCTCCACCCCAAGAGAGTTGAAAGGCTAGAAGACCACAAAGATGGAAAAGGCCAGCCCACTGAGGGAGGGAAAAAAACTGCTCCGGTTCCTCTGCCATAATTTCCTATCAGCCTATTCAGACAACATCACCAACAGCTTGGTCTGTGCGTGTGTGTATATGGGGGCAAAGCAGAGAGTGAGAGAGAGAGAGAGAGACAGCGCACGAGAGGCAGAGAGAGAGCGACAGAGAGACAGAGAGAGAGAGCAAGCAGGGAAGGGGGAGGCTACATATTCTTTCACCTACCCCCCGTCAAACCACAGGAAGGAGGGGCCAGACCCTAAACTGCCAATCAAATCCGCTCGTGGCAGCCGGCATTATCTCAGCAACAAACTATTGACAGATTACATGTCAAGGAGTTTAGTGCATGATTGAAGAAAGGCTTTTTTTTTTTATCTAGTTACTTTTCCGCTTTATTTCCCTCTCCACCAACCAACATTCGAATGACTTTCTAACAGAGTTGAGTAATATTATGAAAGTTACATGTCTGAGAGGATTTAACTTCGACTTCCCTGAATATGGTGAGTACAGTTCTTCTTTTCTGTCTTTGCCAGACATGTTTTATTAGCTGACAGTGTAAGGTGTGCCTTTATCTCTGACTAAATATACTGAGAGAGGAAGTTGTTCATGATTAAACTATGTGCCAGCGCGTACGTATACCCAAGTGTTGCAACACCCTTATTTATAGCTCTTTGACAGTGCCCAAAGGTGACTGCAATATCAAGTATGATTCCCCATTTCTCTAGCTCACGACTCATAACGCTGTGTGTTACATGCAGTACACATGTGAAGAAAGTTCACAAAGCCAGTTTCATTTTCTCTTGTCAGAGTGTATTTCTCTTCTAGGACATGAGACCAGTACAACTCCCTGTCAGGCTTTTCTTTTTTCTATACGTGTTTTCCCGCTTGTTTAGTTCCCTCATTTAATTACATGTTTTTGAATAAGCCAGCATTTGGTGCCGTAGACATACAGGTATTGGTTTTACCCACAGAGACACTGGCAATGCCATTAGGGCACATTGAATGGCCTAAGGGTTTGTTGCCAAGGGGACAAAGCAAACAAACTGTGTTGCTTATGTTGTCACACATGTAAAGGGAACAGGAGCAGGGCTAACACCTTACCAGGTACTTCTAATTAGTGTATATACAGTACATTGACGTATGCTACATTAAAATGTGAACATTCTGATAAATCAAAAGCATTACATGTTAGGTAAAATAATAACAAGAAGCTGTATTTATTTCTGATATTTAATAAGATTATTTTCATTGATCATCATTTTTGTGCAAATGCACCTGTTGGGCAGATTATTTAAAATTTTGCTAGACCTGTAACAGTCTTTCTGTGTGTACTTTTGGGAGGGTAAACTTGTCCTGTTGTAACTGGATTGCGAGGAGAGTGACGCTCTCTTGAAAGAAGTGTTTGTGTTTTCAAATAAGTCATATTTCACATTCACATTTAGTTATTTCAGTTTTGTGTGTCCTGTATGTACTCGTGTGTTCTCTGTTTGCATGAGTCCCTTTATACGTGTGTGTGTATTAATAGTCCCTGTGTATTTCATTATTTGCACCATACATAAATATAACTGCTCAATAACTAAACTAGAACTTTTTACAGACATTATGGTTTCCCTTTGAGAAATCTTATCTGCCCTATATTTGAAAGGCTTTATTTTAAACTCATACAGTATATAAATATTTACTAAAGGTTGAGGGGATATTTTTGAGCAGGCTGTTACCTTTTAAAGTGATATCAGAGTGTTTTGAATTGCAGATAGGATGCTCTAAAAATTACATCTATATACGGAAGAATTCTTCTATACTTCTAATTTTGGTCGTTTTATATTTTTAGAGGGGAAAAAAAGTCAAACTTCATTCAGGCAGGTTTTGCTCCAGGCTGTGCTATTATAACACATTAATTGCCAGTTATAGTACGCTCTCTGTATCTTATTTGAGTCCTCTTAACAATTATTTGTTGTTGGTTTTTTTGCTGTCCAATCTTGCCGTTCAGCACTCTTGACACACGTAGGCTTTCCTGCTCCTTAACTTGTGTATGGCTGTATTAATGAAAAATAAAACACGATCCAAAGATGATGTTTCTCATTAAATACACTCTGAGAGACTGTATAGTAGTAGACCACTGTCACCACAGGGTTTCACAAAACATTATGCGAGAGGCATGCATGAGGGCTCGGTTATTATGTCTGGTTATTTAAGGTGTCCTGTATTATAGTTTAAAATAACAACAAACAAGTACAACTGTTATTGTGACACACCCTAATTTCAAACTTTTTGTCAGCTTGGAAAATGTTTTTCTACCCTCTTATGAGTCACAATGTTGATTGCCTTCTCCCTCACTGAGTTGTCTCATTAACCCTTTGTGGCCCTCTCCATATTTTACGGCCTTCCACAAAACCAGGATGAAATGAGGGAGAAAAACAAGCCCAGTTCTGAAGGCCCTCAATAACCTCTTATCACAATTTAGCAATAACCTGAATCAATTTGATGTCTTAAGCAATAAAATATGCTGTTGCACTCCTATTTCTGCTGCTCCTTGGATGACAGTAAATTTACATTTTTTAATTAAACTAGCCGGAATTTTTATTAGGGGGCTGGGCTATGCTAATGGGAATGTTGTGTACAGCAGATTAACAGAGTTTTGAAATAAATTTAACAGGGAGACATTTGGAGGAAAAAAATGCTAGTCATTGTCTTTAACCTCTTTCATGCCGATTTCTCCTGGGGGATCCTTGTATTCTAAGGAGCCTTGTCAGGGAAGAGTGCTTCTCAGCAACGAGGTGATTAGTATCGTCTTGTCAACCGGGGAAAAACACTCATATTCTCAAGATTTATTTTTTAAATACCTTTTATAAATAATACCAAAATATATGCTTTTTGTTATCACATGCATTATGCAGTTGAGCCTACTGATGCAATTTACATCACTCTCTTTGATTTAGATTAAATGAAGTGCTTAAAGAAAAATAAATACCCATATTCATATTTTATTTTTCTATGTATTGTTTTTTAAAAATGTGAAATATAGAGACATTTTAAGGCAACATTTCAATTTATATATAAAACAGTACCTTACCAGTGGATTATTTGCTTTTATTGTCCTGTCTAAATTAATTCCTATCTTTCTATCAATCTTTAAATTTAGTTTTCTGATTTTACAACTATATCAGAGAAGAACTATTAAATAAGTGTCAAATGCAGTAGTTAATTGCAGCGTATATGTTTGTGTAGTTTTATGGTCCGCTCTCAGTATTTGATTGATGTTACGCGAGGCTGTGTGTGTTATGCCTTGTTTTAGAGTGGCAGGGGGAGAGAAGGGGGAACGTAGACAGCAGACAAGGGGAGGGAGGTGTGTGTGCGTGCATGTGTGTGTGCGTGTGTGTGTAGGTGTGTGTGTATGCGCGTGTGTGTGTGTATGTGTTAGGGGGGGTAGACAGAAAGAGAGGGACAGCTGAGTCCTGATTGAGCATGTGCCCAGTCATCAGACACAAGCCACCCAACACCATAATTACCTTAACCCCTGTCTTTTAATACCCAAATCACACCAACTGGCATTTTTTTTTCTGTAGAAAGAGGAAACATTAGAGATCAAACGATCAAATAAACTCCAGATGCATGTGGGCTGCCATGCATTTTGCCGCAGTAGCCAGAGTGTACAGGTCTACTTGATATGGGCCAGGAGCAAGGCAAGTGGCATCACCACCCCCTTTCTTCAATCCTGTGCACTCATGCAGTGGCCAGCACCTAATTAAAACCTCAAAGCTCCCCGTCACCAATCTGGAGTAATGGCCTAATTAATACTCGGTGAAGAAATATTCCAGAATGATAAACAGGTTGCACCTTGGGTCTTCATTGCCTTTATTAACTAAAATATAACAGGCCAAGTTTTTATTATCACATATAATGCATGTTTGTTAAACTGCTCTACTAAAAGGAAGGGAAATGGAAACTGTGAAATATCCTTTTTAATTATACTATCTTAAAAAGAATGGCAATGCATTATAAATTATGTCATTAATTAGAAAAAAGTTGCATCATGTGTTATTTTCAGGGAAAAAATGTTTCGTATTTCATTTTAATTTCTCTCAGCGTAACCAGCCAAAAAGAATTCCTGCCTTTACTCTCACAGCTGAATATGCCGTGTCATGTGTTCTTGTGTGTCAAGAGAGGAGCTTTCGGGAACTTTTTTTTTTTGACCGACTCAATTTCCTAATCTTACATATGAAATTTTAATTTCATGCAAAGTACGGGAGAAGAATAATCTCTAGTCGTATGATATGCTATATAAGAGGGGAAAAGGGGAAAATGAAGAGGTAATTAGCAGAGTGGAAGACTTTGGCGCATTTGTCTGAAAGCATGGTCTCCACTGGCCATGAATGAATTTGCATGCTTCGCTTATCGAAGCACACTTATTAGGCCAGCTGAAAGAGAGATTAAGCCGGCACAAAATGTGGTGACTAATCCTTTTAAATGTGGCAGAGGGTCTTTAAGGTGTGAACTAGCCCGTACATAGGTTAGTGGGTATGGAATGTAACAGTCCACAACTTTCACACAACTGAATGTGTATAAAAGGAAGCAGCAGATGCAGGGTTAACTATTTAATGACAAGGACAGTGATTGACACGGATAATAAATTGATAGTTTATCTCCTGACCCTCTTATCTCTGGAACAAAAAGAGCAGGTGGGGTCAGACTGGGTTGACAGAAACACTTAGTGTGGTACAGCATCACAGGCTTTTCCTTGAATTTTTATTTATCAGCAATTGTTGGTGAGTTGAGTTAATCATACATGTAAGGTAAAGACGTAAACGGTGAGAAGAGTAGGTGTTGAAACAAATCTGTCTTCTCAATTAACCGTGTATTTTGGTGCTTAGCACATCTCTTAGTTTCAGTTCTCTGTCACCTTTTCTTTGACAGGAATCCGGTGCTTTTTGATAGGAGAAGAAGAAAAAAAACATCAACATAACAAACATGAAACCTCTTTTTTCTGTCACCTTCCCCATAAGCGAGAAAATGTTTGCTCTGCTGAGTTACAGAGCCGATACCACGGCCCTTGTAGTAATTGACTGCGAACAGGAACGTAGTGACGTTTAAACACTGCCCTCCTCTCTCTCCTGTGTCACACACACGTCTTCCAGCCCGGCACCCCTCAACTTCAGGGCCCCCTTCTGCCGTGTGTTTTTTTCATGTGACATTCTATTCACTTGGGTCAGTAGCAGGCAGCACCAGCAATAATTACTGTCTGCACATGATAAATCTGAAGCCCAGCTGTTCATTTCTATCACTGCCAAGAGAGGGAGAAAGATAGAGAAGCGAGAGAGGGGAAGAGCCCAGGAGTTTGCAGTTAGATGAATTTCTTTCCTGTTTTTTTTTCTTTACTTGGTAACTGGATAGGATTACATGGTTCTGGAGCCCACACCTGTTAAGAGGCTGTTAGCAGAACAGTTGCCAGTCCCATAGCCACAGCTCAGCCTTTCTCTTCTCTCTCTGCTGTCCATTCCGTCTCCCCGTTTTGGGGATTTCACCCCGCATGCATGTCGTGAGTTTGTCTCTCCGGGCTCCTGCCTCAGTCAGGGGTGAGAAGGGGAGAGCGCTCCTTGTGACATGTGAGCGGTTTGTGTTTGATGTCAGAGTCCGTACCCTATGCTCCTCTGTGTGTGCGTGTGTGTGTGTGTGTGTGTGTGTGTGTGTGTGTGAGGCCGGGTCGGCTGACATCTCTTTTTCCCTGCCTCTCCCGAGACACGCTGCCTGCCATCAGTTGTGCTTCCCTCTTCGACCTCAGTCACACCGGAGTCAACCCCCGGAAAACAACGTATATACGAGTAACACGGCAGCAAACAAAGAAATAATTCGATTTGGTTTGTTTTTCCACAAGGGTGGGGGACAGGTGTTGGCAGAGTCGTAAAATGCTCAAATACAGGTTAAACCAGACGATTTAAGTGATTAAGGGTTAGGTTTAGAACATTTGTGCATATTTTAGGAGTGCCAAAGCCCTGCTGTCAATTAGAATACTTTTGGAAGGAGTGGAGAAATGAGTAATGCATAAAATTTGTTGCTTGTTTTCTCTTGTCTTGGCTATTATTAAAGTAGAAGAAAGCCCTGAATATACACAGGGAAATAGTGTGTAGATGACAGGTTGCTGGGGAATCTGTGGCAGTCATCAGACTTAGAAAATCGCATTACAGTAGGTTGTTTTGTGCCTTGGTGCAACGTGTCTCACTCCCATATTTGGCTTTCAGCAGCAACCCAGCTCTTTGGCTTCGTCACTTTCTATGGGCCCTCAGCACCTGTTCCCCTCTATTGTGCTGTAATTTTCTATATTTGGCAAGAAGTTGGGCTCTCTCAATTGGTGTGTAGGTCAATGTTTCTAGTGCCTTTAGGGAGATGAACTCTGTAGTCTCTGACGTTCTTTTTCTTTTTCTTCTTCTGCTGTGGCACAAAACACGATATTAGAAAACATGAATCAACTTGGGAGGACTACGAACCATTTCTCACCCGGGCATCTAAATGTCATGTTGTCCCTTGCATGTTATTGACATGTTGCGTTGTCAGGAGTGCAAATTATCTTCCTTCTGAAGCACAAGAGAAATAAAAACAGAGTAAAGTTAATAGATATCTCAGGCTAACTTTTAATTGTTCTGATATGCAATCGCTAAATGACAATAAAAAAGGAGCAGGGCCACTTTAAAAGCTTTATCTCTCCTGCTCTGTGCCCAAAGTGTCATGTCCATAACAGCACCACCTGATCTACAGAGTAAAATAACCACTAAGGCTTATTGTTTGGACAATATTGGAGCCCCCCCAACCCCCAACCCCCATCCCCCTGCTCCCCCCGCTGCTTCTCTCCCCTCTCCCTTGATTCATTTCACCCACTGTCCTCGGCTGCTGGAAAATGGCGTTAATTTTTTTATTACCTGTTTGACTCTCCAGCCTTATTACTGTAGCCCCTTAATGTTCTCTGTAACCGTGGAAACCAGATGAATAAATGTCCGCCAAAGAAAATGAGATGATTAAACAGGTCACCCTTGCAAAACAAATTCGCTTGGTCGAGCGCAATTTGTGTACCAAGCGGCTGTCTTAACAGTTTGCTAACAAGGGGATTGTTTGCCAGACTAACTGACAGAGAGGGGGGGGGGGGGGATGAAGATATCTGGGGAAAAGGATATGATTGAAGAGATAATATTTTAGATCACTATGCTGTTTGTCTCATGTCTTTATTCTTCATGATAGTGTGGTGTTTGTGTAAGATTTAAAGTTGTACATTTCTTTATTTTGTATCCTTTAAATAATAGAGAGAGACAGAAATTTCCAGTGTACTGTATATTTAACCAACATTTACTAGTAACATTTAAGTATAAAGCAGCGGTCCATATTATTGTCAGAGGCATTTGGTCTGTGATCATCAGCAAGTGCAGGAGCAAATAGAATTTCCCTCATTTATGTGGCAACCAATCATTACTGCTAATTGTCCTTGAGGCCATCTGCATAGGATGGCTCGTCCTCCATTGGTGTTGGAACGGTACTGGTCATGGATTTACAAGTCCAATAATGCTACTTAACTCCTACCTCCATAGTCAATGCAAAAGACATTTCATATTCAGAGGTTTGTTTTCTCAAATTAAACAGTAGCTTGAACAGCATCCTGGTTTCAAAGTTTCTTTCCCATTTCACCCTTCCATTCCTTGTCCAAGTATAATGTTCTCATACAGTATGACTTGCTTTAAGCAAAGCTCTCTGACAACCATATGAAATGTCTGGTGTTTTCGTCTGGGAAAATAAGAGGCTAGGTCGGGCAGATTTAGCCATATAACGATAGGGCAAACATGCAGACTTGGATTAGAATTAGGCCTGTGTTGCCATTCAGACCACAAATCATAAATGTCGGGGACACGGCGGTGGTGTTGTTTATGGAAGGATGCCACGCTGCGCCACTTAAGGGTGTTGCCTGTTTTCATTGATGCACCACCACCACTTACCACCACTTGCTTTAAAACAACTTCCGCATCCCACTCAGCCCAGCCATTTTGTCCCGTTACCAAAGCAGATCCCAAATGTTCACCACAGCTTTAGCCTCAACTTTAAAAGAAGGGGGGTTGTCGCTCAAAACAGGGCCGTGGCTTCTTTAACTTGTATGTGGGACAGAAGATGGCGAGCTAGATCTTTTTTTCCACTGGTGGAGGGGATATTTCATCCCGATACAGGGACACTACAGCTCAAAACTGAAAAGCACTTATGCATTATTGATGTTTTAATTTGTGCAAATGCCCAAGTCTTTGTTAAGTGATTATAGTGCTAGGGAGATAACAGGGGAGGTACTTCTCTATGAAACAAGAGCTTGCTTGCTGGCCGCACTGGGAAGCCATTGGACTAAATCTAACAAGTCCTCGCTTCTACTCAGTTCCGTGTGAGAGAGAGAGAGAGAGGGAGAGACGCGAGGGTTCGGGGGGGGCATTGAGTGAGAGGGAGTGAAGAGAGTTGACTCAAAAATATCAACGTGTCTAAGATAAGAAAAAATTTAGCCGTTGATCTTTTGTCCTTATTTCAGCTACACCTCTCCAGTTTATGATGATGTTTTTATAGGTCTTTTACATCCCTTATCAAAAATGATTTGATGTAAATACAATGGAACTGACCTGAAAAGCCCCATGTGTAAATGCTCCTCGTGGCACACTAGAAACTGACCTTGGGAGAAGAATGCAAAGTTATAACGCTTGCAAAACAAGCCAATAAAATAATACCCCGTTGAATGGAGGGAGTTTGGGTAAATATAAAAGAGAAGAGAAGCAGTTTTCTTTCCCTGTAATGATTAACTCAGAACAAAGGTTATCAAGGATGACATTTTTTTAAACTCTGTAATTTATGTAATTGCCCGCCACCTTGCCAGATAAACAATGAAAGTAGGAAAGGTTGAAACCTTCCACTAGAAAACAAACATGGGTGTATGCAGACTGTGAATCGAGCTAAAAAGATATTGTTTCATATCCTAGTTGATCCAGTCCCCAACTACATCTCAGATCATTGTCACCAGTGCGTAGAAACCTGTGTTTTCTCTATTGTGCCGTTTGGTGTCTGTGATGGTTGTCCAAACTCGGCCTCAGCCCCGCTACTCCCACACCTGCAGCTGTTCACACAGCCTGCCTTTCTCCAACACCTAACGCATGTATAACCTGTAAATTATGCTGTATTCATTTAGCTCAGACTGCATTAATATGGGCTCTATCAATGTCAACCCATGAGATAAGTGTCTTAATTTTGGCTTTGGTTTCGGTATTAGTCATTCTCTTTTGTTCATTGGCTTTATTCTTGCTTTATTCTTTGGGAAAATCTGCTTGAGTATGGAACCAAGCTTTGCCTTCTGCTTTGAGGTCCCTGGTGGAGGTAAAACGCGAGAGCATGGGCACACACACACACACACACACACACACACACACACACACACACACACGGTAGGCTCTCAGGCTTCCCCAAGCATTTACTGCTTTATTAAGCTGTCTCATGAACCCACTAGCAGAACATGAGAATACAGGAAAAAAAGAAAAGCCCATATTACTTAGATGATTTGATGTCATTTGTAGACTACAAAACACTAGGCTTTATTGTGTGTGCAGGGAGAAAGAGCGGGAGCATGGAAAAAAAGAAGTTGGCTTAGAAATTCAGAATTTCAATTAGCGTACGTAATCTGAACCTGCCGGCTTTGATAGAGGCTTTTTTTTTTTACTAAGAATACAGCAGCACTTGTAAAACATTAATTAACCAGACTTGTTTTTTTAAAGGATGGAGTAAAGTGTGCTTTATACGGTCCTTTTCACTGAACAAAAGGCAGTTACCTCACACAGAGGACCGCTTCACCCAAACCATTTGGAAAAAAAGGGCAATTTAAATAGGAGAAACACACAAAAGACAAAAAAGACAAGCCATTGAGAGTAATGTTCTAAAGGAAATGATATCATATGAGCGCACAGCCTTTTGCTGAAGAATAGAAATGTATCCCTGCCTCAGTGAAACCTAAGCTTGGCGCAGGAAAACGAGCCCTTATTTTAATGACTTTCTACCTGACAGATGACTTTAGACCGCCTTTTGGATCACATTGCTCTGACTTTGTCTCTTACATCATCAAACCATTGATTATTAATAGTTTATATGAATTGTTAATTGATGGGTAATATGAGTTATGATGGCAATATCCTCCTAAATATAAAAAGATGACTGTCTGTTTTATAAGACTAAAAAGTCTTTAAAGAGCCTTGAACGTATCTGCTTTTTTTCCGTGGTGATGGTTTGTGGCAAAGCCGAGGTATGTCTGCTTGTGCTGCATGGGAGCCTTACCCCTCTGACTCTTTTCTGGTTAGCGTGGCCACATGACACTGCAAGCTGAAATTCATGCTCTTAACAACACTGCCTAGCATTACAGGGGATTTTAGTGTATTTCCATAAATGCATCAAGATATAAAAAACAATGCAGTTAATTCCCGCTAGATCATTTACCAAGTCCAGAAGCAGATAATGACTAAGACAAAAACATGCAAAAGCACTAAAAAAACATGTTAAAGGTGATTTCACTTATTATGACACAAATGAGCTTTTATGGGTTCCACTTCTTGGACTATATAATAGAAAAAGAACAGAAAAGGATAAAGTCCCTGCCCCACATTTGCACATGGTTCGGTATACATGCGTTTTCCAGACCATTGTAAATCCTGTTGCAGTGGGTGATGAGTACACATACAGATGATACATTAAAACTGCCATAACTCGCACACCCAGCAAAGCTAAAAATCAATTGGAATGGATAGTTAAGCTGGCCCTTAAAAATCAATGAGCAATTCATGTCCTTGATCAAAGAGTGTCATTCCTCTCAATGCTAGAGGCTGATGAGGGCTGAACATACACACATATGCTCATATTCAGCACAAATATACAGGAAACCTTGTGCTGATACAAGTTAAGAGTAAATTAAGAATATTTAAAACAGGTTTCAAATGTATTCAGTATAACACAGTGCTGTCAGTGTTACTGTATTTCTTAGTTGAGGAAACAGAATGGATATGCACGAGGTTTGGTCAAAATGTATTGAGACAGTGTTAAACGAAGTCACGGTATTTTATCAGGGCCAGCTGGGGAATACAACCCTGTAGTCAATCTATCGAAACTAGCAGGGAGTCCAATTTCAAAGCTCATGTTGTTGTTTTTAAACCGTGCAAAATGTTGCAATCCAACGACATTGTACACCAAGCCTGGAAAATAGAGATGACCTTATAGTCATTGCATGGTGGGGGCACAGACGCACTCCAATAGGCCCACACACATACACACACACACACAAACACACAGCTTTCATGTAAGAAGAGGAGAAAGGCGATAAGGTTAGCCAAATGAGGAGGATGAAAATTCTTCTGTGTGTGTTTGAAAATAGCAATTTTGCCCTTATTAATGCCATTAGTGTAACAGTCATAATGGATCAAATCAACGGATGACCGAAGCAACTCCTCTGTCTCTGCGCTATGACGGGATCATGTCGGGAACAATTTGAGCATTTTGTGTTGATGAGTGAAGTTTCGAGCGCTGTAGTATCCTGTAAACTGCCCCTAAATTATCCCCATAGTTCTTGTGTTTATTCTCCCCCTCTATTTCTCTTTTTACTTCTTTCTCTGTTTCTGTCTCCTTTGCTCTTTGTACACATTTTACTAGTACTTTTCCGTACCTTTGAACATTCATTTGCTATTGCTGCCCTTCATTTGGACTAGCTATCAGTAGAAGTGACCCTTGCGTCGGGAATTACTGTATTTTTTACCCAGATTTAGATAATGGCACTGTGACAGTCATTTTTGCTTTTGGACTTTTTGTTGCTTTGAGGCAGTTCGTGTCAGTCACACATTGCACCCCCACCCCAAATGACCAATTATAGCCACACTGACCAATTCTTAGCAATGCTAAAACAGCATGTTTCTACAGTATGTAGAATGTATGTTCTAAAAGCACTATGTTTCTTTGCAACTTACCATATCTTCAGCTTAGGTCTTAATTTCTGTTCTCTGAACCTTTTCCACAAACTATCTTCTCCTTGTTTGTCCATGCAGCCTGTGGTATATTAGCTATGAGTTTGCAGTTGCTCGGCCTTAACAGGTGGTCATCTTTTACGGTCTATTACTCTGGTAACATTTGAAAGGGTCATTCAGCCTGCTAGCTAAATACCTCAGATTTGGGGAGAGGAGAGGTCCTTCAAAACAGTTGTCGCCTGTCAGGAGGAACAGAGAGTCAGAAGAACCGGAACACTTGCTCGTCGAGGTGAGAATTTTCCGGCAGCTGTTACTTGGCCTCTTTACCTTGCGTGTTTTTGGAAGGGTTTTCTTCCCCCCTCATTTCCAATAAAGCAGAAATGAATGTTTGTGGCAACTGGAGGGGGAGGGCAAACTCCGGTGCTGTGCCCTGTCACTCACAATCTCGCCCGTGTGTGTCCTCCTCTAGAAGGGTTACATGTCTCATCAGCCGCCAATCACGAGACGCACGTGAGACGAGCCTAACGGCAGAGTCTTCTTTCTTGTTATTCAAGTGCTTAAAAGGCTCCAGTGGTTTTATTTTAATGTTTGGCGTCCCAAAACTCTTTCGGTTTGGCCATGTACAGTAGCAAAATGGTGCGTTTCATTTGCCTCTATTCTGCCTCTCCTCAACTGCACTACCGTTCTCTCTCCCATTCCCTCTTTCTTCCCCTGTCTCACTCACTCCCCCCCCCCCCCAATCCATCTGCATCATGTCGATCTGTCAGACTGCCAGTGTCTGTTCCAATTAGATTCCACTTAATACACGTAACCTCGATTAACACGCAATCAAGCCCAGATAAATCACGTCCTTTAAGTCCCCCCCTCTGCCTCTCCTGTGTTGCTTTGCATCACTCAGTTTTTCCCAACAAGCTTTCTTCGCCACAGTCGTTGGTCACAATGTATAAAATCACACGCTGACTGCACGAGAAGGTAAACTTAGAAAATGTCCTCAGTGGTGACATTTTGCTGTGAAGACAGGTGCTTTTCACCTCTAATCAAATGCTCTGTTTTAGTGTGTGTCTCACTTTTATGTAAAGTTCCTCTTGTGTTTTCAGCAGACTCTTGTTGGTGCCCTTCTCACCCCTGAAGATGAAGGTGTCTTAATTACATCTTTGGTTAAAAAGCTACAAAAGACACCCAGGGCTTTCTCTACATTGCGGGAGGCTGTGTAGTCTATTGTCTCAGTGACCTTTTTAGCTAGCGGACAATTGGTTTGACTAGATTACAAATTAAGACACAGCACCAGGCACTTAGAAAGCAAGTCTGTTAGAGAGTATTTCTATTACTACCAGCCTGTGAAAGCCACTGGGCCATACGTTTTAAGCATCACATAAATGGCCACAAAGTCAGGCATCACATGCACATTGTTCCGTATCTATAAAATATAAAGTTACATTTGCTTTAATGATATCTGCAGTGTGTGATAGCTGCATAGTGCATCTTTGCCTGTGGCAGAAAGAGAAAAACACACAAAGCTTCAACAGAGCTTAGGATTCAGGGCTGTTTATAATTCTTTTAACAAAGTTAATAATTTACACTGTTTATGCTAATGAGAGAAGGAGGACTGTTGAATTACCAAACAGCGAAAACCACTAAAAATACAAACCAAGTGAAAACAACCTGGGGTACTGAAAAAGCACACACAGCACTCTTGGGGTCTTCTTTTATTAATCGCTGCTAAAAGTGCTAGCATTGACATGTTGAACAGATTAGCCTCTTTAATAACGGGGCGGGTCAACACGGCTACCGCTGCTGATCCATGTGGATATCCTGTCGGGAGGCGGATAGCCTGTGTGTTTCATATCCTGACCCCTGCCTCTGTGGGGCTAGCCCCTGTACTAAAGATACACTGAAAATGGTCTGTGCATTGAGTAGATGCGGGATACAGCACTCTTTATCTTCTATTTGTAGCTTTTGTAGCTGTGTGACGTTCAAAAGTGGATGCTGTGGCAGCTAGAGATCTGGCTTTGTTTCACACAGCGACAAATTGTGTCATACACGCTCAGGCTGCCGCTGTACAGCATTAATGGTTTTAAATATCTCAATGCTAGTTGGAGCTGACAAGGCCTGCCGGTGTACAGTGTGTAAATAGGGCTTGGATTTAAAATAAATTAAGCTATGGGAAAGGCTCACGCTGATCCATTTCTTATGTCCTCTGCTGCCTTGTCAGCCCCAAGTCCTTTCAAATTGTGTGAACAAGTTAAAGGACAAGCAGTGCTCATTCATAGTTTCGAGCATCTAAAAATAACCTGTTATTAGTACTTACTAATGAAGAAGGTATATGTGTAACAGTAGATACTGTTCTTGTTCAACGTTCTTGAAACAGTTGATCTCTGTGAAACCAATTAAAAAGTTGTGCGTGTTTTATTTAATTAGTATTGGGTGCAAACAAAATGAGTATTGAATAGACACCCGACAGCCCTCTGCCCTGTCTTTTTCCATTTATAAACTCTATCCACAGTCACAACAATGTTGCACTGTCTCTTTAAAAGGGGTGACAGTTTTGACTATAAGTTGAGCTAATTTTTTTTCTCTTTCCCAGAGAAAAAAAAAGGGAATAACACTGATGAGTTTTAACAGCTTCAGCCAGGCGATGGGCAAATATAATAAGTGTTTTCGTAGACGTCACCAATGATTATCTCATCAGGGCATTTTGGGTGAATGTAGTGGATTTAGAGGCTCGCCTCCCATTGTGCTGACATCACCCTTTAACAAACTGAATTAAATCTGGGCTAAAATCATTTGAAACTCTCCCAGAGTCTGTCTCAAATGGCTAAACAATGAATGTCTGGGAAAAATGTTTTGAAGCGAAACGCTGTGTGCGTTTGGGTGTGCGTGTTTACGTGTGGGTTTGAGTGTGTTTAGTCGTGGGGGATGGGAGGGGGGTGCACTGTGGAAATGGGGGCAAATTAACCCTCACACTGAATAATGGGATAAGGAAGCCAATATTTAACACATTCTTAAGAGAATTTAAAGGACAGCATTGTGACACAGTACTGTGCACTCATGGCTTTTTTAATTTCAAATATGTCATAATTTAAAATGAATCTTTATTTAATTTTTGTGTGATTTGCTATTGTATTTGAATTTATGGAAACATCTCTTTGGCCTCAGCACGGAACGCTCTCTGTAAGAAAAATCTTAGAAGTCATATAAAACAGCCTAAGTCAGTCTTGATATAGCTGTACTTTTATAGATTGAAAGTCAGATTAAAGGGCACGAGTGTCCAGTTTCCACAGCCAAGCAATGTTGCATGGAAAATCTGTTTTGATACTGATACCGCTATGACACACTACAGGCAAGACAAGTCCAAATGACACCTGTATATTTTATTAACACATTTTGATGACATTCCATCATAGCAAGTGACATGCATGCCAGTCTCTTACAGTAACAGTAAGCATTAAAATGGCCCTTTAAAGGTTTTCTTTTACAATAGAGAAAATAGAGAAACATTTTATTTGTTCAATGATCACATTGCATCCTTAAATGTAAATTTGCAAACAAGTTGCAGTAAATGTGCAATCATGTTTTTATAAATGTATTTATTTATTCCATATCACAGTATTTGTGTTGCACGTTAGCCTTAAGGTAAGCTCTACCAGCACGGCTGGAACACACAGGGATTCGTCAGCTGTCCCGTCTCACCACTCGCGTGCTGTAGTCGGCCACCCATGACCTTGTGAAATGAACAAAGGAGTAAGAGAAGGAGAGCGAGAGTGAGTGAGTGAGACGAGTCAGTGAAGTACTCGTTGCAAAGTGAGGAGGTGCATGGAAGTGGTGGTTGGGTGGGGGGGTCGCTGCGAAAGGCCTCAACTCAGCCAACGTGGCCTGATGTGACAGGATTAGCTAAGCCCCGGTGAGCAATGCTGGTACTTTGAGCGTGTGTGTGTGTACAGCACACAAGCAGTGTGCACAGCAGACTGGGAACCCAGAACTGCTGCTCGCCACCAGCCGAGCCAAGACAAGAAATGGGAGATCAACAGTGGGTCGCTCCTTGGTGCCATCAAGCCTTAGCCCCTATCACCCTCCCCTTCCACCAATGGGAGAGAGCCAGACCATAGAGGATACAGCCAAGGGAGTCAAAATACAGTGGGGGGAGACACAGTGGGGGACTAGTGGGCGGGCAGCTGGGGCTAAAGTGAACGTGAGTTGGAAAATGATCCTATTAAATTGAATTAAAGAGGCCGTCTTCATTTACCCCAAGAATGATGGATTTGGATAATTAACAGTGTTAATGGGGACTGGTTAAAGAGGGCAAGGGAAACCGGTGATTGCAGACAGAGAGTAAAGGGGCCAGGTCAGACCTGCATTGTATGCAGCCCAACATTTTTTTTTGCCTTGCGCAAACCCATGGTCACTTGATATTTTATAAGCCTTACCAGACTGTGCCACACAAATCCCCCTTACCTCTTTCTTTTTCAAGGTGTTCTTTTCCCCCTTTAGAAAAGAGCAGCGGCTGTAAGATGAACATAGAAGATCAAAGGCTGTTGCGTTGTTTGGTTTTGCGCTGGGCCTGCTGAGCATGCATGCGAATAGGGAAATAAAAGCAATAGGAGGGTGTCACCGATGAGCGTGTGGGTTTAGTGTCGATATATTTGGTGGTAGTGTGCTGCAGCGGTGAGTGCATTATACCAGTTTAATGCCCTCATCTCAGGACCTAATTATGGCACTTGTAGTGTGTGTGAAGTGCATGTGTGTGCTTGTGTGCCTGGGTTTTCACTTTGGTCAGTGCACAAAACCTATCTGCATGTCCTTAATTCTGGATGATGTGTAGGCCTTAGGCAGTGTGTGTGATGGAGAGGATGCCTGTGTGCCAAGTTGAAGTGATCAGGCGGCAGGGCATGGGCCTCTCTGAAAAATCTCATTGCTTTGCTCACAGCAGCCGACCGGCGGTAGTGCGTCGCTATTTTCCACAGTCTAGTCAGGACTAGTGACACCCATCCACAAAAGAGCCAGATTTATAGGGCACTATGTGTCGCCGGGTAATCTGTAGCTTGTCTATTGCTTTGGAAATAATAGCTAATCCCGACGAAGAACTAGTTAGCTTCATTTATTTGATCTGGGGCACTGCCTTACTAAATCTGTTCATCCCTTATATGCAGTGTATATTATCTGCTGCATTGTTTAAGGTCGAGCAGTTTTATTTTGACACAGAGTTGTGGATGTAATCAATTTCGACAGTTGTAGACACACACTCAACTCTCCATTAGTTTGGATGATGCACACCACAGCTTACCTGAACCCTGATTAGGCAGAGAATGTCTTAAGTAAAGGGATCAAATAATTTTATGCTACTTTTCTCCTTTCAAAAAAATTAACACCACAGTCGCATGCGCCTGTGTGTGTGTGTGTAAGCGAGAGAGTGATAGAGTGTGTGAAAAAAAACAATCTCATCAAGCAGGAGGCCGTTTGCTTAGCAAGAGCTGACAGTCTTTGTGTATGTAAATGAAGAATTTAGACTAATGGAGTTGAACCATTTCTAATTTTGTGATGGCAAGAGGATTTTGATTGAAAGTAATTAAGCAAGCTAGCTGTAAAATTAATTAAAGCAAAAGGAGGGGGGGACTTTTATTGGATTGGATAGCGATATAGCTGCTGTCAGGCAGGGGGACAAATGGGGGTGACCTGGATTCTCTGCCCTCCCTCCTCCCACTCGGGACTTTTATGTCACTTTAATCTCCTTAGAGCGGCTGGTGTGCATTTGTTCGAAATAATCAAGGAAATATGGTCAGAAATTGTCAGCTTTCAGATCTAATTTACCTGACAGCCTCGCAAGTGTATGTGCATGCGCAAGTATGCATGTGACAGTGGCAGGTCCTTTTTTTCCCTTGCCCTCTCCTCAGCTTTGTGGAAAATGCTTTTGACAGTCTTGAAGCATCTTGGTTGTCGGGGGGCAGCGGGGGGAGTGGGGGTGGGGTGGGAGTGATGAGGAACTTGGGTGGCTTTAAGATGGACATTTCAATGAGGCGTGTTTGGCCTGGCTTAGCACCTCTGACTCTGTTGCGTGCGTGCTCACACACCAACATGTTTAATTGCCTCTGTAACATATTCAGACTCCGTTTGGCCACTGTACCAGCACTTCTCAGGCTCTGTTGTCTGCAGGTAGCCCAAACAAGCAGAAGCAGATTACAGCCATGACAAAGCCTGTTACAGCTACTTATCCACTGACAAATAAGATTGGCCAATCCTGCACAAATAGAAATGGAACTTAGTTTAGAAAACACAGTAAATGCTGATTTCAGAATGTTTTTCCTTTGGTGTTTCAAACTTTCATCTTAAGCTTATAATCAAATGGCTGTTAAAAATATAAACCACCTGTTCAATTTGTGGAAAACTAATAACTAGTCATAAAATAGCCCTGCTAATGTCCTGCGACATCTATATAGATTTGAGCTGTATGAGGTCCATATTACAGCTCCACGGGGTTCCAACGTTCCACAGTGGGTGAGATGCCACTTCCTCTTAAAGCTCCTCAGTGCTTGCTGGTGTTTGTGACATAGGGTCTCAGTGTGGCCCTCAGTACCCCCTGAAGAGACAGTTAATTAAGGCCTGGGCCCAGACAACACTGCCGGGACTCTCACCCACAGCACCGTCGTCTGCCCCTACCGCCACCACTCTCCTCCTCAACTCTGCAGCCGCCAGGGCCTCTGGGAAAGCAGAGCGCCAGGGCTGCACCACCATTGGAGCCTCTAATGGGATTAGGAATCCTCTGAAAACAGGACCTCAGCTCCAAAAGCCTCTCACCCATCTTCATCTGCCCAAAGGATCCCCCCCAATTCACCCCCAGCCCAGCCTATCCCCTCCTATTCCCCCCCCATAAGACGGCTCCACCCGAGCTCCGTTTTATCAATTAATGTAATAAAAGGTGGAACAAAGAGCTTTCTTTCCCCCGCTCTGTAATTAGAGGGGGAGATCTCCTGAGGACTGGCATTCCTTGGGCCTGAAAAACATGATTCTCACTCCCCCCACTACTCTGCCGCCACCACTCAAGCAGAACGTGGCTCTTCGATGTATAAGGGTGATAATGTAAATGTAGTGTAGTCTGCCAGGCAAACCCGGCACAACCTATTTTGCAGTAGCTTTATCTAAGTGTGAACAAATGAATGTAACATTTGGAAGAGTGAGACATTATTAACTCTAATTGATTCCTTTATAAGACTATACATTCACTGTCACCTTCGCTTTGGCTCGCACGAGTACATGCGCTCTGAATCACTCTTGTCGCTGTCCCTATTCTAACACGTTACGTGTCACCACACACTGTTAACAAATGTGATAAAACCACCTGAATCGAGAATATCAGGTATGGCGTCTGCCTATGTGTGTTTTTGTCTGTTAAGGTGAGATACTGTAGACTTTGCTATGAGTGTGTGTGTGTGTGTGTGTGTGTGTGTGTCTTACTCCTTGACTCTTGTGCTTAACTGTGTCTACATGGGTGTGAAAGTAAAAGAGAGAGACAGAGCGCCCGCTTTCACAGCCACTGGAGCTTTCGATAGGAATTAGTTTTACAACATATGCAAATGTTCCCCCTTGAAAAAAAGGGGGTCTTTAAGTGACAGTTTGATATGTGATTAAACGACAATTAGAGTGCTGAAAATAAGTGTCGCCAGTAGGTCAAGCACTGGGCGGCTCAGCTAAAAGGTAGCAGACTATTGAGGAGAAAGCATTCCCAGGCGGAGGCCAGGAACAAGACCCAAAACAAATTAGAGAGGTGAAGGGGGAACAAGGTTGGCACTGTGTTCCAATAAACCAACAACAAAAAGAAGTTCTGTGTTTTGCCTGGATGACAAAAGACAGACTATTCATGATTATGGTAGGATCCTGTTTTCAGTAAACCAATGCTGAACATAAATATAATACCGGAATCTTAACATTGGCACTGATTGTATGGAGTTAAAATGTTTTAGTGTATGCTTGACTAACGTTCTTAGGCTTTAAAGGACTCCAACGTGATAGTGATGCCCTGGTTGCCCTGATTTGAACCTTTAGGTTATCTGCTCTAGTGTAGATTGCACCCCTCTCTTCTGCTGCCCTTTAAGTTAAAAGTAAAGAGATATGAGTGATTCTGTCTTTCTCTCTCGCATTGTCTTTCTCTAACAAACACATGCACACTCACAAACACACACACACACACACACACACAAACATACAGGCAGAGACATAAAAGGGCTCACGCTTATTCTGGCAACAGATGGCCCTGTCCCTATAATCCCCTTTGATGCTGCGGTGGGCAGTGGCTCCTGAACATCTCTGAAGCCAAAGCCCCAACAAAACTTGAGCTACTTTTCCTTTAACTGACCCCAATTGCCAAGGAGCTGTCAGCTGTCAGACCTGGTTAAGAGCGTCTTTACTGGGGGAGACTGAAGGGCACAGGTTTCTCTCTCTCTCTCTCAATCTCTCTCTCTCTCTTTCAGCTTCCTGTTTGTTTTCTGTCACAGACGGCTCATTCCACCTCCACGGCAAGGCTGTGAAAGCAGGTTGACCGTGGTACTCTGACTCGTAGTATAGGCGGCACTTATTTCTTCCCTGTTCCTTCCAGAGGGTGAAACAGTCCCTGTGCTCCAATATTGGAGCCACAGATGGCAGGAGGTGGGCTAAGAGGATTTCACTGAAGAGCTCACCTTAATTATTGTAAGAAAAGAGACTCTTTTAACTGCTTGTGTAACCTGTATGCTACATATACATGGAAAATTAAATTAAAAGCACTGCGTTGCATAACTTATTTTCTGGAAGACATTTTTTTCTGACAGATTTAGATATGTTTTTTCAATTATCCTTTTCTGGTTGTCCTTTCAGGCATCTATGGAAGTGGATGTTTCAGTTTTGAGAGCTAGCCAGTTGATGCTGATGAAATAAATCTGCTATCTCTAAAGAAAGTGGTTCAGTCTCCGATAAGATAAAATCCCCATGATAGTAATGAGTACCCTTAACCCCTCTTTCACAACATTAGTAAAAAGAATGAAAGACTGTTGTTCAATTCGTAACTCTAATATTATAGCTGGCATTTGATACATTTTGCAGCCATTTTCAATACCCTTTTATTCCTAGAGTCACTGATTGTCAAAGCACAGAGTTGTGTCAAACAGCCCTGATTAAATTGAAGATCGCTCACCCAAATGTTTGAGTGAATCAACACTATGAAGCACTTTGCTTTCTTATTAATTTTGCACTGCAAATAGAATCAAATGTGAACTGATGTCTTAACCTTTGTCTTAAATAATTTCCGAGAGCTCCGTTCTCAGGCCTCTAATTGGAGGACAGCAGTTAAATGTCTCCTCGGGTGCAGAGGCGACTGATTGCAGCAGTCTCTTCTGTTTCATTTGGAAAGCACCAGATTTTAACGCAAATGGGGAAACCCAAATTAGTGCTCGCTAGCTGTGTGATTTCAGAGAAATCTTCTGTACTGTTCGATTATATATTATCATTCGAGAGCTTTGGGGGATAATCATCTCTGAGATTTGCTCACGTTTCAAGCAGGTCTGCTGAGATGCATGTACGTAACTAATGGGATTGGGCTTTTTTTCTATCCCTCTCCTGTGGTGTTATGGAGCTGGCAGCTGAACTTGAACGGATGTGCATCGTGCTGAGTCGTGCACAGGACTATTTCAAGACTGAAATGCGATTGTTTTAATACTTTAATCCACCTGTCCTTGGCATTCAGGATGTTGCAGAAGTCGCCTAATTATTTCAGTGCCCTCTATCCTTCCCGGTTGAAATACAGCAGAGACAGCAGTACCCTTCTATTGATAAATAAATCCATCCGTAAGGAATCTCCTTTAATGTAAAAATGTGGTCATTTATTAAAACTAAATGTAGGTAATAAAGCATCAAAACATACAACTTCTGAATCTTACTTAAAACATGTATTGCCTAATTGAAATTTTAAAAATGCATGTATGCAAAGAGGATATGAAATACCCCAAATCACTTTAAAGAACGAGCCATTAAACAACCAGAATTCTCGGAATTGTCCCAGGTTCAAACCGCTATAGTATGCAAACACAAATATTTTCTTTTAATTAAAAAGGCCTCATCTCGCTGTATCCTCCCCCAAGCCTGCTGCCAGCTCTCAGCAACCCCCCCAATGCACACACACACACACACACACACACACACACACACACACACACACATACGCACTTTGTGATGCTTTATTCAAATCCTGTGGCACTCACAGTCACATACATACGGCCAAATTTCAGAAAAGTGATTATTTTAATTGTGTCCTGGGCCATGGATTCCTCTTGACTAGCTGCTAATCTGTCAGAGCCTGGTTGTCAATTGAGAACCAGGGACACCAGCAGTGACGACTGCCCAGTTCACTGATAGCCCCCTGAGGGACAGTTAACCCTCAAACACCCCCCACCTCCCAACAAAAAAAATCTCCCACTTCCACCCTTCCCCCAGACTGGTCCAGCCTACCGTGGTGGCACTAAAAGGTGGGGTGAAGGACTGTGTGTATGTGTGTGTGCTGGTTTGGGACAGTGACGGCAGTTGTGTGTTTGTGTACGTATGTGTGGTTTGGGTGGGGGGTGGTGGCTTGATAGTAATGCATGTTGATGGTTTCAGAGGTACTTCATTTCAGAAACAGGGGCCTCATTAACCATAGTCTTCATCAGGCCAGCGAGCAGCGGGCACATTAGGGGTCCACAGGAAGTTAGAGTACAGAAGGAGAGTGCATTAGGGAGGCCTGGGGAGACACACTCCCTCAGTTCCACTTCCACCTCCAGCGCTTTTCTATATCTTAATGTACCTTTCAGAGGAATTCGGATAGAGGTCAATAATTACGCTCTTTAAATTATTCAGTCGAGGTCCTCTGTAATTGTGCTTTTTAGAGCTCGGACACTGACAGCATGGTTTACTGCACCACGTTTGGGGCACGGCCTGACCGGATGAATCCGTAAAGAGTAAGAGAAAGAGTGTCTTTCACTGCTCTCACCACCAACTCCTAACTGATGGAGGAGTGATCTTCATTTCTGAAATTTCAATACGTGTCAACACCAAATGAACAAATTAAGTTTGGATCTCTTTTAAACAGGCATCAGAACTGCGTTGTCTGTGTCGTGGGCATTCTGGTGTCACAGACCCAGCAGACTACCAGCCACACTGTGTGGGAATGTTTAGTTTGGGATGCAACGTGTTATTTTTGTTACATCAAGGAGAGGAAAGCACAAACTGCAAGGGTAGCAGAAAAAAATCACCTAACTTTCTCTACAAAGCCAGCCCCTGCAACGTTTGACTGCACATGATAACATCGTCCGTCCACACAACAAGTCCTCTTTCAGCTACAGATTATTAACACCTCGCTGAAAGCAGCAGAGAGCAATTTTCTGTTGTCAGGGTCTAATATTTATATTTATCTAGTTGGGAGAGGCATTGACAAACATGTCACACACCTGCAGTTTTGTAGTATGTGCTACTGCAGTTTGGTGTCAAAGAAAGAGCCTGTACAGTAGAGTCTTGTTGGGGCGAGAGGAAGACTGTAATTACTGTCTGACGATTCATCTAGTCACTGCATAAAATAGTGTTTATCCAGTCGCCTGTGTTTCTGTCGTGGCTGAGGGAGGGGAGGGTCATGTTTTGCACAACTGAGACAGCTAGGGCAATCAGGAGAAGAATCGTGACTCCAAAACATTCAGCCTTTCTTTCTTTTCTTTCTTCCTCTCTTTGTCTCTCTCTTTTTCTCTCTCTCTCTATCTCGGGTTGAGAACTGGTGCCTTAGAAAATGAGACCCCCACCCCCCCACCACTCCCGACACACCCACACACAAATAAACATAAAAAGCTAATTTGTTAGCGCCCTCATTTCAGAGGCCTGAGCAGGAGAATATTGTTGGGGGGAAAAGTAATGCTTTGTCAAATGTTGACATGTGTTGCAAACATGGGGCCTTCAGCAGCAGCAACAGCAGCAGCGTTTTGTAGAGCGGCTCAGGCACATTGTCGGCACATGAAGAGAGGATGCTTTGAAACAAGATTAGCCTCCAAATGGCCCTGCCTGCCCCCCTCCCATCCATACCCCTGTGCATAATGTGTGCGTGTGCGTCTGCACTAAGATGCTAAATGATCAGAGCCCGTTGAAATATTTGTGGGCCTGTTTTCTCACAGAATGAGCTTGGGAGTCATGTGCTGTATATCACTGTACAGCTGAAGGTGTGTGTACACATTTGTCCTACTGCAAGGCCCCATTGTCTGGCACATGGTTTGGCTTGGTTCCGTGGGCCAGAAAGCACACGTCCCTGTCGCTGAGGCTGCCTCCCCTTGGCTTTGGGTCAGGGTGACACTGGGCAGGGGGGGGAGAAAAAAAATCCATCACCCCCACACCCTGCCCCCACAAAAATGAATCAAAATTGGAAAACAACATGCAAGGTCCGCCTAATACAGGAACACTTGCAATATGCTGATGTTTTCTTTTGCACACTGTGTTTGCTAAATTGCCTTTGACTGCGTGCATCAGTAATGAAACTTTATGTCCTTGTGGAGAGGGCAGCAAGTCCGTTCCAGTTAGGACTGGGACGATCTCTCCTGTCTGGCTTTTGTAAGACTTTTTTTTTCTTTCTAATACACGTCCTTATGAATAAATGAAGCCCATGAAGTCATTTTTTCCATATTTGTGTAAATTGCTTTAAAAGCATTTTATCATGTCATAAAAAAGCGCAATTGATCTGCTGGGCTTAGCCCATTGGACAGCTGTGTGTTTTGTTAATGGCCACTTTGCTCCAAGCAGCTTATTAAAAAATTTATATATAAATGCTAAAATTGCATAAATTATTTAGATACAGTAAGCATTTTTTTTGTTTTGGTCAGGCAGGGAGGGGCTGTTATCAGTATGGAAATTTACCATAGTATATTATCTGCTGAAATATAGTAATATATCTGCCCAGACACATATGTGTCCTCCTGACTGCACCCCCACACATGCAGAGGCGCAGGAAAAAAAAGTATATATTTTTTGATGACTTCGTTTCAGCAACCACGGAATGTCACCCATATCCTGGTTGATTGTACTTTCGAGTTTTATGATGTTTTTCCATTGATTTGTTTCCCCGGCGCAGCTGCCGACCTCTATTGAGGGACGAACGTAATCAGCGCTGACGCAAATTAGATGGTTATTCGTTTCGAAAATTGACAGAAAAACAATAAAAAAGATGAAATGCTCCCAAATCAATAGATATAATGAAATTCAAATAATCCGAGAGATGAGGTCTCCATGGCAACTGATAATGTGGAAAAGAAAACAATTTAATAAAGGACAGACACGCTTTGAAAACAGATTGGGGAGGGGGGTGGCTGTAAAGCGGGGAGTGGAGAGGAGAGGAAAGCAGAGCAGAGCAGAGAGGAGGTGGGGAGATGGAGGGATAGGGGGAGGGAGGAGGGAGGAGGGAGGGTGTTTGTGGCTGTACTGGTTGCTCTATAGCTTGTTTCCCCCGGCGTGTGAAGGATCTGTGTCTGTCCCAAGGACACCGGAATAATTAGAAAAGCTTTCAGGCCAGAAAGTGCAGATTCAGGTTTTAATACACAAAATTATTTCAGGGGCAGTGAATCGGAAAACCATTTGTTGGTGACCTTCCTGAGAGGCCTCCCCCTCCCCGGTACAGGGCAAGATGGAGGCTATGTGGCAGCACTGCCTGAGTTATGGCATATTTGTGTTTTTATAGAGGCAGGGGGAATGGAGTTGGGGAAGTTGAGAGGGGTATGTGGGGGTAATTGTGTGAGTATGCTTGTGTTTCGGTGTGTGTGTGTGTGTGCGTGTGCAAGCGTGCGTGTGATTGGGGGTGAGGTGGGGGCATAGGGAGACCTTCATGTTGTGCGCGCGTGTGTGTGTGTGTGTGTGTGTGTGTGTCGGGGGGGGGGTTTGGCATGAGTCTGGGCAGAGGGAGGGGGAGCAAAGACGAGAAGGGAGAAAGTGCAGCGAGAGAATGGGGGAAGTTGCAGATCCGGCTGTATTTACAGATCAGTTGTCAAAAGGAGCCATTTAAGGGGAATGCGCCCGTTCCTGCACTATGACAGGCGAGGTGCCTGTTTAAAAAGCAAAAGACAACTATGAACCTGAGAGGGAGAGAGTCAAACACAGGCTTTTTCTGTTGAAGACAGACAGAGCAGGGGGTGGCGAGGGAAGCGAGTGGGTGTTAAGTGACTTCATTTGTAGTCTATTTAAGGTATGTTTTACTTGTCCTTGTGCTGCTCCTCCAACATCTAATACAGGGGCTGCGTTCTAGTTAGCACAGCAAGGGAATAATGATTGAGTGCATCATTCTTCTTTCCTGTAAATACAAATGACTTTCCTTCATCTGCCTTAAAACCTGTATTTGATTTTAGTCTTGCTGTCAAGGCAGATTTGCTACTGATGCAAACAGTGATAAGAGTCAACCAAAAGCACAGCTCTGTTTCCCTCATTAGCTTATCATGACTTTAAGTATGTACACTTTCTGGTGGCTTTATTCAACATCCGTGTCCTGCTCTTTTAACATCCTATTTTCTTTATTACTCTTTGTCAACGTTTTGAAGGCAGTCTGGTTGGGCGTTGGAGCTTGTCTGTCAAGTAATGACAACCATTTTTGTGTCATTAGAAGGCTTTGTTTAACTCAAATAAAGGTGATCCACCCTCTGTTCAAATGATACCAACAGCAGGTCCGGGATATCGCGTCTTGAGTGCAGATACCCTTATCCTGTTCCAGGCAGCAATAAATGGAAAAACAAGTCCTCACACAAAGCTTGGCCTGATAATTACTGTTCTGATATTTTAATAGCATAGGATCCAGATCAGGATCACCGCTTTCCTGCAATATAAACTGTCATAAAAGTTGGGCAATATTTGATAAAAATGTGGGATCAAGTTCCACATAGTGTTAATCTTAGTTCTTTCTCTTGCCTAGAATTAGTTTCTTGCTTAATACAAGATAAAGGTTTACAAGCTCTATTTGCATGGAGTCATCACACTCTTCTATCTACTTTTAAACAATGGTTTCATTCCTATTGTTGCTTGGTTTTATTTAAAGCTTTTTTCACCTTTAATTCAGTTGTTAACATGATGTTTCACACAGAAGATAATTACAGGCTTACTGAGATTCTGATAGTTCCTTTCTTTTACGCAGGGGAATCTGGCCTTATTCAAAGGCAAACAGAGATCTGACATTCTTCAGCAGGACAGCTAATACTCTCCAGTACTGATATTGCAATGTGAAAAGTGCCCCACAAGTAGGAGAGAAACTAGAAATTCCCCACTGTACACTAGCTAAGAGCCTTCAAATCTAACATGCCAGTGTCAATGAAAACTGTTTTCTTTTTTTTAATGAAAAAAAAAACAAAAGCAAAACGGATAGAATGGAGACCTGAAATACGAGAGCCGATAGGCATCCGCTGTGTGTTTGTGTATGAGTGTGTGTGTGTTTGTGTGTGCATACATGCACTCTAATGCACACACACACACACACACACACACACACACATAGGGCACAAAGCACATGTTATCACTGTCAACAGCAGCAGTCGCAAACAGCAGCAGTTGTTCTGTGTGTCTGTGCCTGGTTTGTGTATGAGTGAAAGTGTGTATGCTTGTGCATGCCCACAGTCTCTCTCACTCTCTCTGGCTGCTGGCTCTGAGGGACCCACTGTAAGTCAATCTGTGTGTTCATATGTCCGTAAGTGTGTGTGTGTGTGTGTTTATGTGTGTGTTAGCCAATACTGTACTACACTTCAGGGGCCAGGAGCCAGGACCGAGCCTAGCCGAACAGGGTTGAGCAGGGCTGGAAAGGGCCGAGGGCCAGCTCCCTGTGCACATCGCCCACTTCACACCTGTCTCTCGCTCACATAAACACACACACACACACAGCTCATACAGCCGTGCTGCTCAGCACAGGGATCTCATTGTAACAGTGACAGGAGGGCGCCCGTTAAGTGGCTCTCTCTTCCTGGGTCCTGTGTGTGTGTGTGTGTGTGTGTGTGTTTTGTTCTCCCATGTGGCTATGGGGTGGAGAAGGGCGATGAAGGACCCCTACTGGTAAAGTGGGTAAATTCGCACAGCCTCGACATCTGCGCTCAGAGAAGGAAGGAGGAGGAGGAGGGGAGGGAGTGGAGAGAGAAGGAGAGAGGGGGAGGGTATGAAGGGAGGAGAGATAGACAGCGAGAGAGGAGTACAGAGTGGGAAAGAGAGAAGGAGAGAGGGAGGGAGAGAGGGGGGAGAGAGAGAGAGAGAGAGAGAAAGAGAGAGAGAGCAGAGCCTTGGCAGAGAGCAGTTGAGGAGAAAATGCCTTGCTTTGTGGAGAGAATTCTTCCAGGGCAGGAGGGAGAGGTGAGACAGAGCGCAGAGGGCGGTCTGCTGCCAGGTAAGACTCACACACACCTTCCTCTCCCTCTCCCTCTCCCTCTCCCTGTCGCCCCCCCCCCCCCCCCCCC
>JAVQJF010049072.1:0-30489 GCA_036023855.1 Gadopsis marmoratus
AGGAGCAAGGGGAGAGAAAGGAAGGACGGAACAAGGAACGGAGCAGAGCGGTGGGAGCCTAGAGTGCGGTAAGTCGCGCGTTGATGCACATGCTGCCTCTCAGTCAGTCAGTCAGTCCCTCCCTCCCTCCCTCCCTCCTTCGCTCTCTCTCGTATACACATGTTCTCTCGCTCTCCCTCACTGCAGCAGAGCAAGCTAATCAGCTGGAGCCAAAGCTGAAGCACAAAGCTCTATCTGTGTCCAATTATATGTATTTTACAAACATGTATGTATGAGATTCTTTTTTCATATTGTATTTGATATGTATTACTCAAAGACAATCAATGAATACAATTAACACTCAGGGGGAAAAAAGAAAAGAAAAAAAAAATCAATAAATCTCTTTAACGCACACACAGGCACAAAAAGCTCCTGCATTCCAAACATCATGCCGTACCATAAACTGCTGATAATCATGAGGATTTTGAACAAACAACTAGATGAATTAACATTCAGCGCTGATAGGACTATTATAACTGGACAACAGCTCCAGCATAGCATGTTTGATAATCTTTTCAGAATCACCAAGAGGACGGTTTATTCATCTGAAGATACAAGGTATTCTGCACAGCAAAATAAACACTTGTCACCAATGCAGCTACACATTTTGAGTTAGAGAACCACTGTAGAGCTGCAGCTCTTTGATGTGACCATGCTTCACTGAAAAAATGTCCATTAATGTGAATATTCTGGGTGTGTTTTCCCACAGCTGGTCAGGTGGAAAAAGAAAAAAAAACTCTTGTCATTCAGTGCAGTCTCAGATATGATGGCAACAATGACGCACAACAAACGCACATGTATTTCCGCCACAGAGAAGCGTGTCTGGTGTCGCTAGTGTGAAAGATTTGCGCTGCGTCTGTTGAGAAGCAGATGAGTTGCAGGTCTTTACACCGTCTGCCTCGCTTCTCATCTCTGCCTCCCTCACATTATCCTCCTCAGGAAAGAGCTGGCCTACTGCCAACGGCACACAGTATCTCATTATTTTACCAGCGACAACGCAAATGCTGTTTGTTGTCTATGTGCAACCCCACACACACACACACACATATATATATACACACAGTACGCTTATGTATATTATAAGCAACATTAACGTTTGACAGCTAGTTTTATATCATCGGTTCAGTAATGTAATTACAGGAACACCATGTCATTTAAAAGCCAAACTGAACATTTTCACATGAAAGGCAAAACAGAGTCTCAAGGGAAGGGAATATCCTCACCTTGTCTTAAATTGTTCCAGTCTACACTGGAGAAGAAAGAGTGACAGTGGAGTCCCTGGAAACCCAGTCGCTCTTTGGCTCCACAAAGCAATCTCTGCAGCAGGTCTACAAACTGCTTACTGGCCCGCGGCTCCTCTGGAAACTTAAGGAAACGCTGGGGGCAAACAACATGGACATGGATTCATTACATAATGCATAGACTAATCAGATATTACGTCATGTAAATCAGACTGCATTTTTTTCAGTGAACTGGGAATGGTAAGTAGACCATTTATTTTGTCATTTATCTGGAATTCTAAGTTACAGATCAGATACAACCAGTGACCATTGTCAGTACCAATCGAGATGACAGTCTCCATACCTGAAAGTTGAGGATGTTGTGGATCGTCTTGGTAGAGGTGCCACCAGAAAAAGGTGACCTGGCATAGATCATCTCATAGGCTATGACCCCAAGGGACCACCAGTCACAATCAACCCCGTAGGTGCTTTCAGAACCCCCATTGATGGCTGCCAGGACCTCGGGGGAGAGGAAGTCCTGGGTCCCAACAGGAACGGTGGGAGCTGCAACCTGGAAACACATTCATCAAACACAATGATGTCATGGTCACAGAAGTTAACACGTAAGAGCCAATTCTGTAATCTACTTACTGTTTTGATCGCAGTCAGCCTGGCAGCTGATCCAAAGTCTGCCAGTTTAATGTGACCAGTCCGATCGATGAGAACGTTTTCTGGTTTGACATCTCTGCAAGTGGATAGTTTAGAAGGGATTTGATACGGTTTTTACAGAGCTGTTTGTTGCCTGAGTACTGTAATATGTTTGTCGCTCTGATGATAATGGAATACATTTGTAAACTCCAGCAATGATTTTGTATTACATAACATCACAGTCAGTGCTCTAGGTAAAATTATAATGCTACATTTCTCATGTCCAGTTAATGGTTTCCTGAATAATGAGCATTTGGCCTTCATGTGAAAACAAAAGGCAAACAAAGAATTATATTTATTGAGTAGGTAAGAGTACGCATACCAATTTAGGATTAATTCTGTTACAAACATCAATCCTTCATCACTGATGATGCAGTAGCTGGTGTCTTACCTGTGGACATAGCCCAGCTGGTGGACAGCATGAATGGCCTCTACCAGCTCAGCCAAATAGAACTGAGCCATGGACTCATCAAAGTGATCCTCGTAGCGGTTCAGCAGGGACATCAGGTCGCCGCCTGGCAAGTATTCCATCGCCTGAAGACACATTTGTATGCAGTCAGAATTGCCTGAATAAAACTATACAGAACTTGGGCTTTGAATGTATGTGTGTTTAAAATGAACAAGTATAGCATGCTAGTGAAACATTTATGAATGCTTACAAACTGGCCTATATTTAGAAAGACATACAAAAAACAACAAGTGTAGAACATCATGTGTTTGATCTTGCATTCAGCTTAAGCTTATAGGGTGGTTCTCCTCATTACAGATTCAGTTACGTAACACAAGATACTTATTGCAGATGTATCTGTGGATACTGCAGTCAAAGGAGGATTGGTCTTCAATATCTAAAAATACCCTAACAGTAACTGCAAAAGCCTTGTGGATCTGTGATCTCAGGCATGCTGCAACAAAAAATAAATATAAAAGATACCTCATTAAGCACCTTAAAAGTTTGGAAACACAAATGAATAAATCAACCTTTGTCATGTTTGAGTCAAGTTCTCTTTTCTGTTGTCTGCATCCTGAGCTGAAAGGCATTGGTCAGGCTGATTTGAGCTATATGGTGGCAGCCTACAACCATAACATGCGAGAGCCCCTGGTGCATGAATGGTCGGCGAGTCTGAATGAACGGGAGCATTCTCCAGTGTTACCTAGCAACAGGGAGACTGGGTGCCTCTCTGACACACGGATAAAGATGGATGCTTTGTATTTTACTCCATGCTCAGTTAGGGAGCAGGGACAGAGGAGAAGTGGAAAGAGAAGAGGAGGAAGAATGGAGACATACATGCAGGGGGCATGGAACGAGGTATAAGGAGAGGGTGAGTCAAAGAAAACCAAAGGGCAGTACACAGCATAAGGCTTGGCTTGGAAATGTTTTTCCTACACTCTACCTACGCCAGTCTAACAGGTCATCACAGAAAATATAGAATCTTTGTGAGGTTACACTGGATGTTCTCTGTGAGGAGATAATTGACGCTGTGATTCACGGCTGAAAATTAGACTGTTAGAGTGACACTAACATATGGCCGATTACCTCCTTAACCAGAATGAAATGAGAAGATCATCTGTTAATTCTATATATTCACAAATAAGTAAGTGTAAAGTGTAAGTATAAATAAGAGATCCTGGGGGTGTTTTACCCATAGTTGAAACACAGGAAGCTTGGGGAAACAGTTAGCTCAGCCGGCTTTTGCAGCTGTAGTTTATGGAATGTGACATTGTGATTTTAGGTGAAGTCGGATACTAAATCACAATTTGGAGCAAAGGCTGCCAACAGCACCTCAGAGGTCCTATTCAATGGAGCTGCCAGCATTGAAAAATGTTGTTATTCAGAATAAACCCCTGGTGGGCTAGTCTGTAAGATAAATGCAACATGATAATAACACAATAAAACAGTGAAGTTGCAGGAAGGTGATTTTATATTCACTTTTGAAAGAGGCTAACTACCCCCCTCTTACTTCAATCATTACTTCTACATACTAGTTGTTGCTTTCATTGCTCACTGATCCAACTGTTATTATTAGTCAAGTTCTGGAAACCACAGCTGTGGAAAAAAAACAACCTTCCAATACAGATGTTTTGTACACTGCTTTATATGAAAAGACGGTATGTTGTACTGTTCATAAAACAATTACAGGACTAGAAGACATAGTGGTTGTAGAAGCAGGTAACTTATATACTGTATATTCGATATCTACATGCATAGGAGCTATTTTTGAGCAACAATAGCTGGGCTCAGTCATAGCAGTTTTGGAGTAGTTAGGAGGTGGACCACTGAAGCCTTTTCCCCCCTCTTCTAATTTTAAGTAAACACTGTTCTTCTCTTTTCACCTAACTGTGGTTATGATGGCAAACAAGGACATTTCCAAAAAATGCTGGGAGAATATATTAAACATATGTTGATGGAGTATAATTTTAACTCTGGTAACTATCAACCAATACAAAGAACATATCAAATACCTTTCAAAACTCACCACTAGAGGGCTCAGTGGATCAGATTGCTCTATGCCGCTGCTACTACGCAGGTTTTAGCTCAGCTAAATAAAGATTTTGAGTGAATAAGCTAACAACAAAAGTAGACATTGAAAACAACTGCCTCTGTAACACATTTGTAAATGTGTAAAGAGACCACATCTAGAAAATAATAATGGGAATTTATTGAATCTACTACAAACAATGTTAAATCATAACACAACATTTCAGTGGAATGGAGACCACTGCACCCCCATCTGGTTCAGTTTATTGCAGTTTAGTCTCTTTTAAAAAATGGTTAGTATACTTCAGTTAAGACTACCTGACCTATTCTACAAAATAAAGGCCTGTACCATGACCCTATTGTGACTAAGAGGTACACTGTAGGTATATCCGCCAAGTGTGGGTCATTTGTTTGGCACGTTCACTGCCCTATTACTCCCCTTTTGCAGCAGTTTGCAAAAGACCCTCCAACATATTCTTCTGACAAGGAGAAATTTCTTTGAAATTTTAATTTCAGTTCATCCTCGTGATCAGTGGAAAAAAACTCACCAGGTAGACATGTTCTTTATCCTGGAAGGCATATAGAAGCTGCGGGATCCAGGGACTGCTGTTCAGAGACAGGATCCTCCGCTCCTCTTCATGAAAAACCACCTGAGAAGAATTAAAAAGGTATGCAATCAGCATATATGCATTAAAATAAATTCAACAGCAGTGCTGCACATATTGTTATTGTGAGTAGTGTATCAAGCACATAAACCCATCTGCCAAATACACTAAAAAGCTACCATTGTCAATGGGTCTTAAAGGTAATCTAAGTTTTGTTTTTCAGTTAAAGTGTAGGAGACATTAATGCACAAATCAAACATTTTGATTATAAGAATTCATACACTCCTTTTCTAGTTTCAGTTCACGTTGCTAATTTTATAAGTGGGATACCATTTAAGATTATGCAAAGGAGTCACAGGTGGCACGAACAAAACATTTCTTGTTTATACAAGTTGTCATTGTATTGCTCACTTCAGATCCCCTTCCTGTTGCAGCCTCATGTACTATTCTGCCTGAGATCTGTTCTATTAGTCACAAGCCAGAGAGCACAGCTGTGAAATAGTGTTCGAGATTTTGTTCTGCTGTAGTTAACCCTCTAGCACCCCCCGGTGGGCCTTCTTCAAACTGTGACTTTGGAACACCAACTAGGTTAATAAACAGTGCAATGACTGCATGGAGTGTAAAAATTAACACAACACTTGCTTAAATCTTTTTGAGTCCTATAGATGCAGCTTTGTACACACTTTGTCTTAATTTATCTGCTTTTCATGAGCTTGGCTCTTGATAGTCGTTGAACGAAAGACTTTCTTCACACCAGACATTTTGACTCGCCACAGCAGGAAAATCATGTGTAAACTGTGGCAGCGTGACAGCGAGCGAGAACGCACAAACCAGGACCTTGAAACTGAAGCAGCTAAATGGAATTCAGTCATCATTCAATTTATTATTTTGACCTGTGTTTTTCCTACTGTGACATAAAAATGTCATCCGTAAAAAGGCATACTGTATAATGTGATAAAGCAAAAATGATTAGTGTTTTTAAAAAAAGGTAAAATACTTTCTTATGTGAGTTTTCTATATTTTACTACTGTTACAGTATGTCAACTTAAGGAAGCTTACATTTTCTTGAGTGCGTAAAACTGTCTTGTCCATGACTTTAAGTGCACAAACATCCCCAGTGGCCTTTTCCTGGACTACTTGGACTTCGGCGAAGCGACCGCGACCCACCACTGCACGCACTTCAAAGTCATGAAGCCAAGGCTGCAGGGTCCGCAGCTCTGAGACCACTTCAGAAACTGTTTTACAAAACAAGCACACAGAGGATTTACACCCATTGTTTCTGAGAAATTAAGTGAAACAACTTTAAGGACGGAAAACGGTAAAGAAACCACAAATGCAAGATCTTATTCAATTAGTGATACACAGTTACATGGACATACAACTGGCATTAACTAAACTATATCTGGCTGGTATTAATAATAACATACCAATATTGTTATTATGGCCTATACTTGCTAATTGTGGACTCTGAATTATAGTTATCTCATTTTAGGATGACGATACTTTATACTGCAAATACTGTGAACTAGAAACAAAAGAAAAGTATCGTGGTCCTCAAAAACAGCAGCAAAAACAAAAAAAGTTCAAAAACTGTAAACAGGTGTGCTTTCAAATCTGAACCAATTACCAAATGGAGAAATACTGGATTGGCCTATAAAACAACAACAACAACACAACGTATGCTTACACTTATTGACAAAGTTGGCCACGTGATGTATCCTCATAAGCTCTGGGGAGGCGCACTCTTGGTAGAGTAGCAGCAGAGCCTCCAGAAACTCTTCCCGACTTAGAGTGCATCCTCCCTGCTGCCCACACAGGCTGACCCGGCCCTGGGAGCGACAAGTAAACACAGGAACGGTAAGTCAGCTACGGCGGCGAATTTGAAACTGTGACGTCGCTGTGAAGTGTTTGAGACAACGCACATGTAGTGTTAACGGCACCAAGAGATACACACTACTTTACCTGAAACACCTGATTGAGTCGCGAGCTGCGGCTGGTGATGGGGTCCGCAGCGGACGGCAGCGTTTTCAGGCTTCCCTGACTCACGTATTTGAACTTCAACATGGCTTCTTAACAAGGCATAACCTGAGCGAATGACACACACAGACACACACACACACAGTAGTAGGTCGAAGTGATAGGACTACGTACTTCAATGTAACTGATTAATGATATCTACGACGGTAGGATGAGGTTATAGACCAAGGAAACAACTGTCAACATGTCAACAATGAGTCCCTTTAGCATGCTAAGTTAACGGTGGCTAACCTTTGCTGACGTCCCTAACAAAGAAACGTGTTAACGCGACACTCATGAGTGTCCCTCGGTTATATTCATGGAGATAAAACAAAGCGGTATGAGGTTACTCACCAGACTGCCATACAAGTACTTATATATTTTTTATAATACACACAGAAACATTGACATGCTACGGAGCACACTGTTTTCCTCTCGGCCAACGTCGTTTCCGGTGAACTTTCAAATTTTGCGCGTTCCCCGCCCACCTCTGGAGCCTGCTGAATGAAGGTGGCGTTTGATTGGATAACAGGCATTTTCTGGGCGGGTCCATGCGGGTGTTTTAAACCAATGACTGTGTTTCAGCTCTGTCGTTGTTGTTCGCCACAAGGGCTCGTGAAAAGCTTCATATATGTGGATATTTGTTCTTTGAAAAAGAAATGTATGGCCATAACATCAATCTTGATTATAGTTAATTAGATTAATTTATTAATTCACGTTACTAATTAGAATTGGAGAGTAATATCAAAGTTGAAGAATATTTTTCATTTGACAGATAGAGCTGCTGCTGATCATACCATGTCTAACCAATTTTAGATTGTGTGAAACAGGACTATTTGTTGGGACAGATGGATATCACAGTCATTTAATATTGCACTTCCATAAAGTTGGGCGACTCACAGGAGACAGATGTTGTCCTTTGGTCAAGGTGGTCAAAATCAAAACAGCAGAGGTGTGTGTCAAGTTCCAAAAACACAGGATCCTACATTTCATTCATGATGCAAGCAATTTGTTTCTTCTCTTTACTTTTTACTAGATACATTAAAACATTAAAATCTAATAATATTAATAATATCCCCATGTATTGTGTTTGTCAAAACAGACAGCTACCTGTTTGATGGTGATAAGGTAATCGTGTTAGTTAGTAAGTAATTGGATGAATTGGAACCAGCTTAAAATGATTTACAGTGTAAATTTTTCAAAGAATATTCAGATTTGGCGATTGGATTTGTGTCCCATACCTGATGATACTGTAAGTTAATGCCACCCGTCAGTACTGTAACGCATATACTATTAATAATATCCCAAAATGTGCACACACACATTAATGTAAAACTATTGCACAAAGAAGACTTGATTTCAATTAGTTGGAGATTTTCAAAATGATACAGACCCTTCTTTCTGCAGTCTGTCTATCTGCCCGTACGGAGTCTTCTGGATCATGAAGCTATGATGAACTGAAAACATAAGCCCTAACCCCTAACCCCTAACCCTAACCTTGTGCGTCATGATCACTGCGCAAGGCACTGCTCCTGCGACCCCAATGATGCAGGAGATGTCTGATGATGAGGATTCCCGCTAGGTTTGGATGCAGCCTTGATGGTGAATGAGATTTGTTGTTTGCAACATCAATGTTATTTTAGGATGCTTTGCAATAGATTCCTTGGGTATTATGCTGTTAGGGTTAGACATCATTATTCTACACATCAGGCTACAACATCATCTGATTTAATTCATACTTAGGGATATTTGGGGATAGGTAGATAAATAAGGCTACCATAATTACCACAATGCTATTCCCACTCCAACTGATCGCTATTGCTCTTTACTAGCCTCATAGACAATCAAGCAATCATTACACAATACTCTCAATAAAACACCTCTCTAGTATTCCTTTATGCATAATAAATAACATGCAATCATTTGCAGATAACCAAAATCAGGGCCAAAAACCTTTATTTCCAACTAATTCACATGTTTCATTATTGTCAGCTTCAGTTTTCCAAAATTGCATGGTTAGATATTCTAGACTAACAGAGAGCGTAGTGGAGAGTCTGGGGACGAGCCAGCTGCCTTTAGCCTGCCCCAGTTGGTGTAGGAGGTGCTGGAGGTGTGGTGTTAAGGTTGGGGTTGAGTTTGGGGGTTGGGGTTGGGTTTGGGGTTGGGTTTGGGGTTGGGAGGTGTAGGGGTAGGGACAGGGACAATATAGCACCCTCTCTTGTGCCACTGCATGTCCCGCACACGTCGGACGGACTGGATCTGAGGTGCAGTGGCTCCCCATTCATTCCAGTGCTTGAAATCTCCACGCTCAAACACATACTGGCGCCCTCTGTAGCCTGGATACATGTATCCCACCCACCTTCAGAGGGAAGCGAAATAATACTGTATAACATTCCTGGGACAGTGAACAGGGTTACGTAATGTAACAACATGCTTATACAAAAATGAAAACACATTCATTACATTATTTTTAAAAACAAGACAATTACATCTACTACAGATCATATTTAAGGGCACAGCTTACGTTCCATTGATAGCCTTAGCACTGGCCACACGGTCCTGGAAACCATGAGCCCACAGACTGGGGACATCGTCATCAACAATCTCCATCTTTCTGCCTTCAAAGCCTGCATTCTCAAACAGGTGCAGCTTATGGTCTGCACTGTCCTGGAGAGGAAAACAACAGGTTTGAGCTTGTTTGACAGGAAACTACATCTACTAATATTACACTGATAACACTGACCACTTTCAGAGGCCTGAATGAGCTCAGGCTGTAGCTACTCTGGCAGTTGGTCCAGGTGCTCCACCGAGGATACTCTCCTTTCTCCAGCACAAACTGTTCTCCTGCAAATCCTGAACGCTCAAACCCCACCCATCTGACCATATGGAGAAAATGAATTACATATACATGCATGCAGTAATCCTACGAAAGGGAACTGACTAGAAAACAGGATGCAGACATGGTAGAAATTGATGAGACTTGATGGAGGGAAACTGGATTACTTACGGCCCCGACTCCACAATGACTGAGCCAACTCTCTGTGTCTTCTCCAGCACATCTTTACATTCTCCAGACAGCGCCACCTTTTTCCCACGAAAGTTCTCGAACTCAAAAACCGCCAACTGCAAGACAGGTGGAGAGTGGGACGATGTCTGATCTCCACCATCGGCAAACTCAAACTTATTTTAATTTCCAACACACACATTGATTTGTGTATTCAATGTGTGACGTCACCAGCAAAGTTCTTGTTCAATCAGGTACCTTATATGTGGCTCCAGCCCCTCCTTGGCCCTTGTCTGCAGGCAGCTGGTCTGGGGTTCCCTGCTGTTCTGTCATTTTCCCTGTACAAAGCACAGCAGTAACGTTGTTTAGTGCAAGAAGTAGCGACATTAGACAGATTTTTACTCTTAGTTTGTGAAATTGTGTTCTCTACAAAATTACACTTAAGAAGCAAGCATTTGAATGCAGACAGAAGAGGGGACAGGGAACGACGGATGATCTTCATTTTCTTTTACCTGGATGGCTTCTGCTTCACTGCACCACGTACAAGCCACGCTCTCCGTCTTTCCTCTTTCTCTTCTCTCTCTTTCCTGTCTGTCTCGGTGTGAGGGTGTGTGTGGGTGTGGAGGCTTGGCGAGCGGTGGGTGGAGGCCGGTGGGGGTATTTATGGTTTATTTCTGGCCGCAGCAGCAAAAAGCCTGTTGATGCAGCAAGTCTGTCACACCCATTGTGTCCATCACACTGCTTCTCAATAGGCTTGCCCCTCTGTCCCTGGCACACTGGCAAACGCTGCCCAGCTCTGCCCATGCTGCCAGCCTCACCATGATCCTATAGTGGGCACATGCATTGACTGCCTGCCAAGAGAATGAACAGAGATCAGTCTCACTCAGCAGTATTGGCCCCACCCAGCTATCTTGCGCTCCAGTTTCCTGTCTTCTACCTGTTTCTTTACCTTTGTCTTCATCCAGTGTCCACAAAGCTTCTACAACATGAATGAGACTATGTTATAAATATTTACAAGTTGTGTCTTAGGAATCACCTGTAGGGATGTGCTTCATTGTGCTCCACCACCTTTCGCATGATGGAGCGCAAGTTTTCAATTAAAAACACACTCATCGTTGCATTTCATAGAAAAAGGTTTTAATAAAATTCCCTCGGTTTCCTCTTATCATACAATATGTTGATTATAAATGATTACAGCATTGATGACAGTCGTTCCTGAACATTAAAAAGGCACATAATAGACTCTGGAGCAGATAATGCATTTTTCTGGGTTTAAGATTTTGCTAAACACACTTCCTGATTCTGTTACAGCATGCCCAAAACGGCCTCCCAGATCGCTGTTGATGTTCGGGATGTTGGGCGTTTTTAATAAAACACAGGAAGTGCATCTTTACATTTTGCGGAACCTTACTTTAAAGACAAGACAGACATTCATGTTGTAACAAAAAGAAAATCCCTTGACCATGTTACTACAGGTCCTTGATTATCCTATTGCTTAGATGTATGACTATATGGGCGATGATTTCATATAATTTTTGTAAAGTGCTTAAAGGTTTAATTTAGGATGATCTGTCATTGGAAAGATAATGTTAAAGGCCTTTGTACAAATTAAACTAAATACACACAAGGTGCAATCCATTATTTATATTCAGTATTTTCTGTACATATGTGTGTTTGTGTGTGTGAAGCTAGATACCCTGCTGAAGGCCTAGTGTCATTCATCCCTGTCAGTATATGATGGACATTCAAACAATAAGACAGTCCATGGCATTGCTCTAAATTACACTGAGTAATACGTTGATCCTCTGTACAACAGTAGATAAAAATTGGCATTAAAACATCACAGTCTTGGCACATAGCCTTGGCACCATATTTCATTTACAAGATAGAAACGTTATTAAAGGCCTCTATATTCAACAAAAGCCTGATTTCCCCTCCTGCATATCTCAGTAAAAATGAAGCAACCGTGGCAAGGTGTCTGTCAGCAGCAGCAACAGCAGCTGAGATGGACTGATTCTTGTTTAACAGCGACGGAACAGTGTCTCCTAAAGGGAACAAGAGAAAGAAAAGTTCAGGAAGCAGTCTCCAATTGACAGACTACAGGAGGCTTTATGTAATATATTCAACATTTATCCCATGCCATTTGTTGGATATCTGTAAGTACTCAACACCACCATGGGTGCATTCATTTTTAGCATGGTTGGCCCAAGTGGCACTCAAACCCATAACCCTGTTACATCCACCTTTTCACTTAGCTATAAAAGGCAAAATATAGATGCAAGCAGCAATTCCACAGGCAAGTAAAAGAGAATCCAGCAGAGTAAACTGCAATAAGGACGTCTTCACCCACTGTGCAATTTTGATCATGATGAGAGATAGCTTTGCAGATATGTGGCCCACTTCCTGTTTTTGTCTTTGCTGTCAGTTTAGTCACAGTCTGCATTAAGTAACACAAGTGTTCCTGACAGCATTGCTGGAAAGTTTAACCCATTATCGCAAAACCTATTCAGCAGCATTATGACTCACAAGCAAATTAGTCCTTTTAAATAATGCCTTCACTCCTGCAGCAATTCAGAGAATAAATCAAATGTCAAAAATGTCAAAACGACCATGCTCAATGCTCCTCTATGTCTGATCCTGTTAAATCCTACAATGGTCTACATTATAGCAATTCAGGGGTTTATGAAAGCGCTTATGTGCCTGTTATAAATAGCAGTGTCAAAAATTCTGTTGCTAAATAGGAAAGTCATCTGAAAGATGCTTGTCCTTTCATATTTAGTGACCACTGGATCATCTTTGTATTCATCTTAGTCTTTGTGTTTGTGTCTTTGACAAAGTCAGAATACTGGTCAAATGAGCAAAAAGAAAGAAAACAGAAGGGTGTTAAAAGTTTTAGCGCTGCAAAAATGCAAATAATGTGAGTGGAACCATTGACTGATGTGTAGTACTGATTCTAAAATGTGAAAACTAAATATACATAAACAGAAAAAAGGCCTACAATAACAATAGGTGTTTGGCCCCCTATTGATAATTATTATAAGTCAAGGCAACAACACAACTCTCCTTTCTATAGAAAAACACAAAGTTTTTTTAAAAAGAAATAATATTTTACTATGTAGCAAAGAAGTCGTGTCTTTGGTATTTAAATTTTCACCTCATCCATATCACTCACCTGTGTCTGGCTAAGACTCGCTGTCATACTGACTCAGACGCTTCTTGGACTTCAGTTCTTTCAGCCAAGCTGGAGAGGTGACCGTGCTGAATGACACATAGAATCGCAGTTCAGAGGAGTGTCATAATTAAAACACATACCAAATATAAAACCACCCCCCCCAAAAAATTCCTCATAATTTCTGTGCTGTCATGTATCTTTTCTTACCCTCCGTTTGTGCCGCCTAAGGGCGGCAGCACCCGTGCAGCCCCCACCAGGTGAGCGGCAGAGCGAGGAGAGACGGGCAGTTGTGAGGGAGACAGCGCCGCTTCCTCATTTTGACTCTCCTTCTCTGCTCCTTTCTTGTCTCCTGCTGTTCCCTCTCCTCCTCCTGTTCCTCCTCCTCCTGTTCTCTTTTTTAACTGAGTCTTTGGGAGCAAGTTAAGTACGCTTTATTCAATTCATATGCCACCCATTTTGTATCATGTTCTGCATTATAAAGACTGGAAAAAGTGGTGTACTGAAGTTCTCCTTAAACTCTTGAGAAAACTTACAATTAAGGCTGCAGCGCTCAAACCAGGGAACATGGGGACTCTCTGAGAGCTGGGAAGAGGAGAACAGACTATCTTCGGTTTCGGCTGCTCCTCTTCAGAGTCTGACTCCCTTTGCTTAGACGATGCCTCATTATTATCTAAAAACAGTTAGAACATGCAGTAAGTCAACATTTCCAGGCTGCTTTTTCTCCTGGAACGAATGTATGAGACGTTGCTTGTTTATTTTGAAATGTAAAATACCACTGAGCTCCAGCCCCCCATGTAGATTAGATGACATTATGGATGCACTAATAACCTGTGGAGTCATGAGACCTCCAGTCTGGGGTTTTCGTCCGTCGGATCGTCGAGCGTGACGGACGTGTTCGAATTCGCCTCTTTCCCAGATCTGCCTTCGATCTCTGTGCACGGGTGTCGAGGAGAGGGGTGGAGCTCTGTGCACAGACACACACACAGAACTGAATACACTGCATTCACAGGCGTGTGTGCAAAGTGCATATTTTCCCAGGTAGGTATGCAAATCAACAACCAAACAACATGTTAGTGTTACAGATGTGTGGTGGAGGATTAGAAGGAAAGAATCACTAACCTCAGGGAATGGAGCCAGCTCTGCCTCTCTGTGAAAATGAGTGGTATCAAGGTCTTCAGAGGTGACTTCAGGAAACTGGTCAGGGACGGGCTTTGGACTGAAGAAAAAGAAAGCTATTTAAAATCCCGTGTGAACACAGATTGAAACGAGAAAGCAAAGGGTATTGTTTAAATGCTTTCAGTTCAGGTTCAGGAGTCATTTTAGTCCAATTTCACAAGGCTCCACGCCGATGTGTTTCTGATATTCACCACAAGGGGGCAGAGGAGCCTCAATTACTTGATATCACATTTCAGTGTGCACCTATACTTCATAATACTGTCACAGTGTTTTCGGTTTAAAAAACAGAAACTGCATGTCTCATTAAGTTGAATATTTAAGTTTTGTCCTTACAAATTTCAAATGACGCACGGATTTAAAGTCAAACAGAAAAACAGAAAAGTGATTTTGGTTTCACACTCACATTGGGTTCTCATTGGTTACACTAAACTTGGCCCTCCAAGCTGCACCTTTGGACCACTCGCTTTAAGACAATGTCAGATAGCTATAGGGCTCCTATTTGCAGATGTGCTCAGTTTGAAACAGATCAACTCAACGTGAAGCCCCACCTTCAGCACAAGATGCAAAGAATGACCCTTAAACCTGTCATGTCCTGGCTGACTCCTTCAGGGCAGATGAAGGAAATGAAGCCACGTGAAAATACAATGCGGACATCAATCTGAAGGTTCACAGCGTGTGTAGCATTGTATCGTGTTATAGTGCAGCCTCTTTCCTACCTGTCAGTCCCAGATGTCTGTTCACAGGCCTCATTCTCCTGGTCTGGCTCATCGTCTATCAAAGCAGCGGTGTCTTTGTCTTCACTGTTTACGCAGTAACTGTTAACCTGCACCTGAGAGACAGAAAGGCACTCAATTAAATTGGGAAATGAGCAAGAAAACATATTATACAACAGAACCGGAGAAAACACAAGGAAGCATTTGACTCCAATTTCATGTATGCACTCCAAGCACGTGCAGACATCTACCAATGCTACTCTACCTACCTCTCTGCTGGCTCAACTGCTTTACCACGTGAAATCAAGTGATGGAAATGTTCTGTTGTTCTGTAAATCTGCACGTTAGAGCTTCACATCGTGGAGCCGAGGCAGGGGGAAAACGGGCCGTGTGCTGAGCCAAGATCACTAACTACAGAGGGAGAGAGGACTAAGGACCAGCCAAGCATGCATGTTTTAATGAGCCGGTCACAGAGGCTGGGCTGTCCTCAATAACCACCATGAGCACTGGCATACACACCTATATGCCTACACACAGACACACCAAACACACTCATGCTGTCACGCCCACATGCTGGAATGCATGGGTGCACACACACACACACACACACACAAGCAACTACTGTACACTTCCTCGCAAACATTCCTTTAAGCTCGCTTCATCTTGTCAAGGGGCACGTCCCAATATTGTGTTGTCTGATATTGTGGATACAAAACAACACTTGAGTAAACGCCCCTGCCCATGGTATGATTTCATACGCACCTCATCTCCTCCACAAGTCCCTTTATTACTCAGGACTCACGGAGCAGCTTCATTTGCACAATGCCTGTTATCTGGCAACATCACAGCATGAATGAATAGGCTTCTAGTGAATTTCCTCCAACCACAGACTGTGTTTGGTTGCAGATAAAAAATGTATGGTACAATTCCACCACCATGCATTTATCCTGAATCTCTCCTACCTTTTATTACGGAAGTAGCCACTGCAGCTCACAGCGTATTAATGCTGACATCATGTGACTCTAATACCTCCCTTTCATGCTATTCCAAAGAGCTTCTAGTGAATTCAAAGAGAAACTGACTTGGGCAGGTGTGTCTCAGTCTGAAGTTTCAGAAATGCAAAAGAATAATTCAAGAAACTTCACTTCAAGTTCCCTGGAATGAAAACATTATGCCTGAAAGCAGTAAAAAAGGTTTTTTGACCACTTGGAGGCAGCGGAAGGAGCTTTAAACACAATACTGACATATTGTCACCCACCTTTTAGCATCGATATGGTGAACATGTTAGCCTATCTACACATCTAGCAGATACAGAGCAACATTAGCGTTCATTTGGAGTGGTGTTTCTGGCCACCTAACAAATTTAAGTCTGTTATTTACTCTCCTTTTAGCTCTTTTTTGGCCTCCACCAGCTAGTTGGAAACGTTGGGCTGGGTAGGTAGCATCCGGACAGTTTGTAAGAGCTTTCTTTTGCTAAAAGCATCTGCCTGCTGTGGCTTGGAACAAAGTTGATGGAGGTGAGACTGTACCAAAAGAGTAAAGTTAAGGGTCATAAAACCAAAACAATGAGCCAAAAGATGCTAAAATGCTTTGTAAAGCTGAAGGGAACTGTGATAATCCCATGTGGGTTGGTCACTTTCACATTAAACATAGTCATTTGTTAATTAAAAAATTGCAGCTTTAATCTACACATACACACTATGGAAACTCTATCTAGGCGTGCTGTTAGATTCTTTTTTCTGCATGTACTAACTAGACGTTTAGGACTATTCAACAACAACAGCCTCTATAAGTAAGACATAAGTACTCCTCTAAACTGCAGCAAACCTGTGTGCCAGAACAGTATGCTCGGAAGGGCGGAGGTTGTGCAAGTCAAGACAGAGTCTGCTTTATTATAGTTTACCTCTATCCCATTTTTTGTCATGGTCAATGGAATGTGTAATAGATCTTGTTTACGGTGTAGTGGAGAGGATAACATCCTGAAAATGCCACAAGCACACCTAACCGAGACTCTGATCTTGAAGATAGATGAAGGCTGTCAACAAAACAGCACCTCCAGTAAAGGAAAAATGACAGATCATCAAATTAAAAGTGGAAATAGCCTGCAGGTTCCACATCTATAGACACAGACTGTTCACACTCACATGCAAGCGGCAGCAGCACTTCAAAACTACCAAGGCAGACTTCAGCGTTTATATGTCTCAAAAACAGCCTCCTGTATTGCAGTTGGCACCCAAAGACGCATTCGATCAGATATATCTATCTGCTATCACACTGTTTTTGGCAGCATATTTCCTGTAGAACAAAAGGCAGACACTGATACAGAGGGCACAGACATAAACAGCCATACATGGGTTAACCTTGTCTAACTGTGTCACACTTTGATAAAGTCCTCTGCTTTATCGCTGACACGCACCACAGACACGGAGGGAAAGGGCATGCATGTACGCTGATAAAACCCTACGTTTGGACAACTTTATCAGATAACCGTGTCCTTCCTCGATCGGACTGCCACTGCCTTCTGCACTGCCTTTTTTTTTAACATTTTCACGGTTATCTGTTAACACATACGTGGGTGTGGGAAATATTAGACACGGGAATGAGTTACTTGGGATTTATGGAGCTTTGGTGCAAACTGTAAAAAGAGGCTAAACCCTTGGGTCTCAAAGTGATGAATCGAGGCCCTAAAAGCTACTGTGTTGGGGCTGCAACTAACCATTATTTTCACGTGACATCTTCAAATTGTTTATTTTATCCGGCCAGCAGTCCAAAACCTATAGACTCTTCATTTACTGTCAACGAAGACAAAGAAAAGCAGCAAATCCTCGTATATCAGAAGTTGGAACCAGCAAAGGTTTGACAAAAATGACTGAAAAGATTAATGAAAATAGTTGGCAATTAATATTCTTTCGATTGACTAATTGTTGAAGCTCAATACTGTGTTCACTTATCATTGTACCTGATGTCACCAGAAATGTGCTAGCTAAGCCTTGAGAGGCTATTAATGTCAAATCTGATTGTCATTAAACAATTCCATTCATTCGACTGATAAGAACAGGACACTTCAGAGCATTCATTGATCTACTGGGTTACTATACAAGCTCTTACAGAGCAGGTTTCAGTGGCTCTCCTCTGCAGAGTCCGCCGGCTTCTGACGGAGAAGCGGCGCAGGGAACGCCTGCCGTTCCTGGCGAGGCTGCGAAGTGGTGACATGGCTCTCTGAAACCTTCCTTCTCCATCTCCACCTCCTTCTTCCTCCTCTTCCTCCTCCTGCTGCTTCTCTTCTGCGGTGCCCCACACCACCTCCAGAGCCCCTTGCAGGGAGCGTCGCACGCTGCCCACCCAGCCCGCCACCTGCAGCTGGGCGGCAGACAGTTTCCCTCCCAAGTACTGCATGCTCACACAGTTGGCCGCCCAGGCACTAGGGTCACCATGGGAACTGGGTCACCAGAGAAAATGAAGGTTCAGCTTTGTTGGAGATGAAGGGATTTTGTGGGTGAGTCAGAAAGCCAGGTGCGTGATCTGGCTTTCAGTTGTCATTTTCAGCCAGCAGAAGGTAAAGAGAGAACAAATCGTGTTTTGTCAAAAGGTTTCTGACGTCATACAGAACAGAAGATATAGTCCATCTTTTATGCGAGTGGGATCCTCTCTCTCTTCATAGTTTTTTTGGTTCAGGTCACACAGACTTCCTGGAACAGTCTATTATTTGCTGCCAGCAAAGAACTAAATAGTCTGATCAGCCATGTGTTTGCACTGTGACAACACTATTCCACCACAGCATTCACTATGATGGATGTGACATCCTAAACAGCAGCGTCCTGAAGAAAGACTTTCCCATCATCACATTATCGTCCATTTAAAGGACGCTGACAAAGTGTCCTTTGCCTCGACTTTGGATGTAAAAAAAATAAAAAATAAAAAGCAAAGCAGCTGTTCGTCCCGCACACAACAGTTTTAATAATTACCTCTTTTCGTGTGCACTCTCTGCGTGCCTCTCTTTTGCCTCAACTTGTTCTGCCACAGTCAAGCCTGTTTGCTTGTGTACCTACGTCCCAGCTCACGTCGCGACTCCATTTTCCATTCAGGAAGAAAAAACAAACAAACAAGCAAAAGCACCGTGGGAAATATCTGCCACTCCAAACATCCAAAGCCAGGTACAGAGAGGTAAATCACCTCTTTATCTCCTCTAGACCGGAGTGATTTCAGAGAACGTCACAAAAACAAAGCGGAGGTCTGTGCTCGGATGCGGAAAATCCCGAGGGAATGAAGGTGCTGCAGGCTGGGCCAAGGTGCTTTCTGTACCTCCCTCCAGTGCTCTCTCCCCGAAGGTAAATGCAGGTAACTGAATGAACCAGGTCTTTGTGAGAGGAGAGGGCAGCGGGAACAGCAGAAAACAGCAAGACTTTTGGAAAGCTGAGAGAAAGTCACGGAGCACAAGATGACTGAAAGAATGGACGGCGGACATGTGAACCTTCTTGCCCGTGGTTTAGCCCATCCTCTTTTGGTGTGCCTTACGTGTGCCAGAACGTGGGTGTGTGTGTGTGGAGGGGGTGGGGGTGTGTGTGGACTCTCTCAAAACGGGGTGGAGAGATTGAGTGGCGAGGCACAGAGACAGAGGGGCACCATGTACGGTCATTCTGTTACGCTGCCCTGTTGACCAGATCCAAATGAGGACATGATGACCACATAGCACCTAGGCTCTTCTCTTCTCACTACTAAGATCCACCCACCCATCCATCCATCCATCCATCCATCCATCCATCCATCTGTCTTTTAGTCAGTAGCCTGAATGAGGGTGCATGGTCGGCTGCACAGCTTGTGTTTGCCCAGTAAACATTTTCCTCAGCCTGCTCTGTCAAAATAAAGAGCTTTTCTCTGCCACTCAACGGTGCCTTTGCTGTGGAGCAGCATAGAAAGCTTACATTGCATTTATTAAACTACACTGTTTGGTGTTGAAGTGGTGGCCATATTCTAGCAGTGCAAGATGCTCTACATGAGATAAACGTGTTGGTTTCTGTGCTGGAGAATAGGTGGAATTTATAAAAGCAGCAGCGCCGCTCAGTGGTGAAAACAGGGCACAATTCTCACACACCCATGACTAGCAAAGCTTTAATACCAGTGGCCTTACAGTAGCTAAGAGGTTATGTACACAATGCCCCCTCACAGTAGCTCGCTGGTTTTGTGGGTTGGTTGGTTTGCACTCCGAAAACAGAAACAACATAGCAAGAGATGCGCGCGCACAGTCACACGGTTCAGGCCTCCAGTTCAGTTCGGAGTTCAGTGTTTTCATTAAGTCTGCAAAAATGTTGCATGTTCAAACAGGCGGTGAACCAATCTGTCTTGACTGGCGAGGCCCTGTCAGCATTCACCCTGATGTACTCTAATCAGCTGCTACCACCCCTCGTTGCTCTGTTCACCTTGAATTGTTTGTGTTTGCTGCCTTGTCTCATTTCACGGTAAAGTGTGATCACTTTGTCAGAAAGTCATTTTCAGAATCCTATTGTTCACTCCTGTAGCAAGATATTCGTTTAGCTATACAGCCTAATGTATGCGACCTTGCACTAAATGGTGTGAAGGCTTCTTCTTTTTTTTAGGTGTGCTGTTAGGCTGTAATCTCTAACACTAAGGCTAACACGACTAAGGTGACAAAGATTTCACACGAACATTAGCTAGCTATTACACTCCCAACTGATTAGGACTACTTCTTTCATGAAGCACAGCGATGACATTTATTTGTGGTTCCACCCAGACGTTCGCTTAGACATGGTTTGTTGACTGCAGCTGTACAACAACTTCAGTGGGCCTTTGAGTGTGACTCAACTGAAGCAGAAAATAAATTGTGTGTCGGAAGCAGCCTCATCATATTTATGTATCTTACTATACACGCATAGCAGCTTAAAATGAACAACCTACAATTGGACATGAACTATAAATTAATGCCTCAATTATAAATTGGAAAGGTGATGAAATGTCAGAAAACAGCTTAGGATTGTTAGCAAGTTTTCATATTCACAAATTAGTAAAGAATTAGTGCAATTTGGAGCAGCCACAATGGAAAAGCTCCCCATCACAGTATATGTTGCATATATCATTACATTATGTATTTTGATATAAAACCTCAGAATGGGTGAAATAAACAGTACAGGAAGGGACAACGATCAGCCATAACTTCATGACCACTGTGAAGTGAAGAACATTGATTATCTGGTTACCATGGAACCTGTAAGTGGGGGGTTGGGGTGGGATATATTAGGCCGCAAGCGAACATTTTGTCCTCCAAGTTGATGCGTTGATGCAGGAAAAATGGGCAAGCGGAAGGATGTGAGCGACTTTGACAAGAGCCCAACTGTGCTGGCTGGACGACTGGGTCAGAGCATCTCCAGCACTGCAGCTCTTGTGGGGTGTTCCCGGTCTGCAGGGGTCAGTACCGACCAAAAGTGAACCAGTGAACAGGCGACGGGGTCACTGATGCACGTGGGGAGCGAAGGCTGGCCCGTGTGGTCCGATCCAACAGAAGAGCTGCTGTAGCTCAAACTGCTGAAAAAGGTCAGGGTGCCCATGCTGTCACAATGTTATGGCTGGTCGGTGTATGTTTTTGGTTAATCCAGTGATTTAAACGAATAGTTTGTCATTTTGGGAAAAACAGTTACTCGCTTTCACGCTGAGAGTGAAATGAGAAGACTGACACCACGCTCGTGTCTGTTTACCAAATATGAAGCTACCGCCAGTAAAATGTTAGCTTAGCATAAAGACAGGAAACGGGGGGGGGAACAGCTAGCTTGGCTCTGTCTATATGAGATGTAATGCCATTAGGTTTTCTTTTAACCTGCCTTTGACTTTTTAAATTAGCGCGTTTTCTTTGCGCACCAATAAGAACAAAGTGATGGTAGCAGACAGCAGACAGCTGTGAGACAGATGCAGAGGAAGCTGTAACCTCACTTTTGTTCGATCTCTTCCTGTCAAAACCACAGCTCATACAGTTCCATGTACTGTTGCTGCCTGAAAGATACACAAAATGCATTTGGAGTAAACTGACAAAAACTATCCTATGCGCCAAACTAAATGTGAATGGAACATGGGAGGAGAAACTGAGACTTTCTGCCATCCCTCGAACATCTCATCTTCAGCGGTAGTCATAGCACGAACTGAGAGCAGTGCACATTCACAGCCTTTTTATCGTCACACCTCCCAAGTCAACGCCTTTCTCTAACACTCTGACGATCTATTTTTTCTTTATTGTAAGGAGTAACAAGCATCTCTGTCAGAAAAGGCAGAAGCACTGACACATGGAACGTAGACACAGACCTCAGGCCATGCTTGTTTCATTACTCAGTGTCACACTAACACACACACACGCACAAACAAACGTTCTTAAGCTGTGACTTGACCAGGCTGAAGCTTGTATAACAAGATGTTTTTCCTCGCGCTACAGGAATTGCAATGCGATGGTGCAGGTGAGGCATGTGCGGTTGCTAGGCTGATAAGATTCAGTGGTGAAAAAAACCCATTTGCACTGCATGTACACTCCTGTCTCTGTTCTTAACCTCACCCGCTGAACAATGAACCCTTTCATATAACTGCGCCGGTGTTCACAGCAACAAATTCTATCAAGCGTGGATACAAATTAAAAGTTGCATTAGAACCAAATGGGACTTTTGTTTTTGTATTTACCTCCTGCATGTCTTCTTCTTCGGCTTCATCTTCCTGTGTCTCCTCCTCTTTCCCCCCTTCCCCCTGGGTCTCCTCCTCCTTCTCCTTCTCCTCCTCCTCCTCTTCCTTCTCTTCCTCCATCTCCACCTCCACCTCCACCTCCATGGAGATGAGCTGTTCCTTGACTGGCAGCTGCTCCTCCTCCTGTTCCTCCGCACGTTCCTGGGCTAAAGTAGGCTCTGGGCTATCTGGTTTTTCCACCTGGTCCGGCACTTTATTTACCCAAGGGCTAACATCCAGGGGCACCAGCACCTCCGCTTTCGCTTTCTCGACACGGTCAGCTGCCCAACTCTGGATGAGCGGGCCAGTTTCTACTTTGGCCTGCGAGCCCCATCTCTTCGGTTTGACTGAAAAGTCGTCAAAATCCACCTTGATCCGAGGCTGCCTGACGGAAAAGTCATCGTAATCAACTTCGATCTGACTCTCTGTGGGCTTGTAGGTTTTTGCTAAGGGGGAATATGGTGATTCTGACTTCTGAGGCACATCTACAAAGCTGATTAAACTTGGCTCTGCTTCGCCCACCGCACTCTCTCGTTCCCTGTCTGTCACCCTGTCCCTTCCTCTCTCTCCCTCCATTCTTAGCTTTTCTTCCAGCTCTTGTGCTCGCCTTCTTTCTGCTTCCTCTTGCAATTTTCTCTCCAGTTTCGCCACTCTTTCTTTCTCTATCTGTCTCTTCCTCTCCTCCTCCTCTCGCTGTTTCTCCATTTGTATCTGCCTCATTCTCTCCATCTCTTCCTCCTTTTCTTGCTGCTCTTTCAGCCTCCTTTGCCTCTCCCTTTCTCTTGCCTCCACCTCCTCTCTTAATCTTACTTTCTCCATCTCCTCTTGTCTGAGTCTCTCCTCCTTCTGTCTCGCCCTCTCCCTGTCCTCCTCTTTCTGTCTCTGCCACATCAACTCCAACTCTGTCTCTCTATCCCTCCCTTCTTCCTCTCCTCTCAACCTCTCCGTCTTGATCACCCACTGTCTTTCCCACTCCTCCTCCCTCTGTTTCTCTTTATTCATTTCCTCCTCTCTCAGTTTTCCCTCCAATTTGTGTTCCTTGTGTTCGTGTGTCGAGCTCTCCTCCTCTCTCAGCCTCTGTCTTTCTCTTTCCTCCCTCAGTTTCTCCTCTTTCCTCACCTCCCCCTTCAGTCTCTCCTTTTCCCTCTCCTCCTGATCTTGCTTAAGTCTCTCCTCTTTCTGTTTCGCCCTCTCTTTTTCCTCCTCTCTCTGTCTCTGCCACATCAACTCCATCTGTCTTTCCCTCTCCATCTCTTCCTCTCTCAGCCTTTCCTTTTCCATCTCCTCTTCTTTCAACCGTTCTCTCTCCCATTCCTCCTTTCTCTGTCTCTCCATTTCCTCCTCCTTCCGCCTCGCTCTTTCCCTGTCCTTATCTTCCCTCTGCCTTGCCTTTTCTTTCTCCCTTTCTTCTTCTTCTTCTTGTCGTTTCCGCTCCTCTTCTAACTTGAGTCTCGCCTGCTTGATCTCCTCTGCCCTCCGTGTTTCCTCAAATTCCAAATGTTTCAGCCGTTTCTCTTCTTGCTCTTGCACCTCCTCATCCTTCTTCCGAAAACCTCCTACTCTTCTGTAGACAGGCAATGAAATGGGGGCGTCCTCCTCAGCGTCATCCTCAGATGTGTCTTCTTCTTCTGTGCTTGATTCAGGATCCGAGCCCAGGATCAGTGGAGGCCCACCATCATCTCTCTCCACGACACCAAAGCGAACGGATCGGCGTTTGACATTGTCCTTCTTTGGAGAATGCTGAGCCGTTTCACTTGCAGCTGAGCCTCCCTCATCAGTGGCATCGTGGCTCGAAGATGGTTTGCGATTGCGTAGTTGCACAACAGCCTCTGTTGCTTTGCTCTGTATGTGCTCCCGTGGTGTCGCCCTTGAGCTTCCCAATGACATATCTTCAGTAAGTAAATCTTTAGATGTTTTCATTGGGGTCTCTGAGGGTTGTTCAGCAGGTGAGACCTCTGAAGGAAGAGGCACGGCCCGACTGGACGGTGTCCTGGTTGCAGGAGGTGGTTCAACAGGTGGAATTTTGGGTGTCTTCTCTGCTGTTGGAGCGGTCGCTAGCTCAAAGCTGTGGAAGAGATAACGGTAGTTCAAGGTGAAAAATGACATCCAAGCAGTTTGATACGCTTACTATCACTCCAATGACTGTACTCGGAATACGAAGCTACAGCCAGCAGCCAGTTAGCTTAGCATAGCTTACAGACTGGAAACGGGGGGAAACAGCTAGCAGGAATCTAAACTACCAGCAAATCTAAAGCTCAGTAATTAATATGCTATATATTTTCTTAGCCTGGCGCTTTGACTTCCTGGAGTCGCGTCATCGCAGTGAGGTTGCCAGGCGACAAGCTGAGTTTTAGAGACCCAAATTACAAAAAACATATTCTTTCACTTACCTCTCTATTAGTTGTATCTAGCCAGTCACATAATTTTGGTTTTATTTGCCTGGTTCTGAGAAATTCATCTTTAAGATTTTCCACCTCTACATCACCACAATAGAGGTGGAGTTCATCTGTGGTGCTCAGAGCACTGAAGGTTTGCATTTTAAAAATGAAACAGCAACTGCTCGTTTCAGAAACAGCGCCTCTCTTACTCTGGATGATCCACACAACACACGTTAACAGATTTCAAAGGAACTGCTTCTTTGGGGAAAAAAGCTTCAATTAAACATGTTGACAGTAAAATCTCTCTTTAAAAAAGTGAGGACATTGTTTTTCTAAAGACATCTTGGACAACAAATGGTGGCCTGGTTTACTCTCTTATCTTAATTTTGTTATTTGAGAGCATAAATCTTTTTTTTATTTATTTGCCACATCTGTATTAATGTCCACACAAAGTACAGTAAGTAAGGAGACACAAAGGAAATGAAGACAGTTCCGGTGACACTCAACCGCTGCTGAATTCTATATGTACCAATGAAGCACTAATTTTACTCAAGGAATACTTATTTTATTGAGCAGAAAGATCAATAACAAGAAGTCACAAAGACCTTGGATATGTTGCATGATCACAAAAGATGATTCTGACTCTAAAAAATAAATCCCTGGCCAATAATAGCCAAACCATAATGTAATGCAAGAGAATGTGCTTCACCTTTTACTCATGTCTTGAAACGTCACCAGACACAAAGAACACGGAAGAAAGGAGGCTCACTCACCTCTTAGAGCGAATCCGCGGTACAACCTGAGGCTTCTTCTCAGTCTTCGGACCCTCGGAGCTCGTTTCCGTGGCCCAGTTTTTGATTTTCTCCTTCACGCCACCTCCTGCACCATTTATAATTTCTGGCTCCTCTCTCTTCGTCGGGACCTCTGGCCTCGAGGATGGGTCAAACAGAAGACTGATTCTGCGTTTTATACTGCCCCCTCCGCCACCGAAATCCTCCTTCAGCCCACCTTCATCACTATCTCTGTTTGACGGCTTGGATGTTGTCTGGCTCTGCTCTGGACCTGGAGGCTCTGGCTTGTTTGCATCATCTTTGGCGCTGGCCGTGGAGATGGTCGTAGATGGAGATGGCTGGGGGGGCAACGATAGGCCACCTGACTGAAACTTCGAGGTGAGCTCCGTGGGCAGGCGCTTCCTGGTGCTGCCCCTTCCATATGCTGGGCTGGCTGTGGAAGAAACCTCACTAGCTGATTCTTCAAGCTTATGGACGACTGAAGCCTCGGTTTCATCTTCTCTCTTTTTTCCGTCTTTCTGTTCTGAGTTAGTTGCAACACCCTTGGATGCTTTGTGGTTTGTTTGGATGACATCATCTTTCTGGATTGGCTCAGGCTTGGGTGTCTCTTTGGGTGGAGCAGTTTGCGTGGCTGGATCTGATTTTCCTACACTAGAATCAAGAGTATGCTCTCCCTGCGGACTTGCTTTGCTTTCTTTGGTTGTTTTTGCTTGTTCTTTGGTGATCACACCTGCAACGCTGGCTTTAGAATCAGAGGCGATGGGTTGCTGAGGGGGTTGCTGAGCAGGGGGGGTCAAAGTCGGTTTGGGGACACCTGTGGTCCTAGATTTTCCAGCCTGTTGGGTTGCTGTCTTAGACGCTGCAGCGGCCGTCTTTGGGGCATGGATGGAGCGAATGGTGGTGTTCTTCTGCAGAGAGAAGGGCTTGGGAGTGAGCCGAGGTTTGGGGGCCAGACCTGGCTTGGGTTTTGAGGTGCCACCAGTCTGGGAAGCCTCAATGGAGCTCTCCATAACTGATTTGCTGAAAGAGGAAAAGAGGCGTTTACATGCAGCAAACTACGTGTTTATACATTGAAAAAACACTCTCGGCCGAGACACAGCCAGTTGGTGATGTTGTAACAAAAAGAGAGAGACAGTCGGGTCGGTTTAGATTTTTGAAAGCACATTACCTCTGCAGGGGCAAAGAAACCGTTTCCTGAAACTATGGAAAGTCTTCCTGCTGAGATTATGTTTATTTTCTACTTAATTTCTTCCTCAGTTGAAAACTTTCTACAAACCTAAACCATTTTTAATGGCCAGTTTCACCCTCGTAGTCAAGTTCTGACCTGCCACTGTCATTTTTTTTCCAGCCTGGGGATAAATGTAATATTGAAAGCAGGTTCCGAGGGCTCACCTTGATTGTTTGACATCCAAAGCTTGATTTAAGGTTCTAAATTAATAGAGAGAAGTCTTACATTATGATGGTTTACTAAAACGTCCCTGTTTTATCGGCCCGGACAAGCTATATGCTTTACGCCACGAGCAGCATGGACTACATTTTATTATTTCAAAATAATATATAAATAAAAGACCCTTTCAAGATTGTATCTACTTAAAATATTGGCTATATCGTACTAATAATAGGTTATTACCCTTATGCTGGGGATCATGTGATTAAGTGACGCTACTCAAATCTCTTCAGCACAAGTTGGCAATGCATTACACTGTATATAAGAATTGTACCAGTAAAGTCTTAGAAAGTTATTTTACAGCCTGTAAAAGAGTAACATAACACTTACAGGCATAAAGTGTGATGTTACACTGTTGTAATACGTGGTTTTCACAGTGGAGATAAAGGGAGCTGCCGTACAGCTTTGTCATGTTTAAACTACACTTGACATGAAAAACTATTCAAACAGAAATCAAAGCAGGCATAGATAGGAGACATGTTGCCAGAGACTGGAGCATGCCTGGTGAGTCATCACACACGTCAACAACACACAGTCCCACCAGATTTCCAACTGAACTGAAACAAAGGCAAACAAGCTTCTAGACGCTGCCGTCACATGAGCATTTCTTTCGTCAACGCTATTAACCATCGCAAAAGAAAGGCCACATTTACACGCAGTGAGTGACAAAAGATAACAGTAATGCTTCTAAAATTGATGCACTCAACACCACAGGCGTTGTTGTGTGCAGCATGTCATCTGGTTTGACCTGTAAGACTTTTGCACAAACCGGTAACTCCACGCCCTGCACTTTAAGACTGTGCGTTTCAGTGTGTCAGCAGAACGCTCACTGTGTCCCTCTCACTTGATCAGTCCACAGCTGGTTTGCATAAACTGTTTTGATTCCTGATGACACTCAGTGTGTGTGTGTGTGTGTGTGCGTCTGTGTGTGTGTTTTATTTTATTTTATTTTTTTGCATGTGATCTGTTTTGGAATGATCTTTCTTGTGGCATTGCTCAATCACACAAACACCTCTCTGGGTGTGCATGTTATTGCGTAATGCGAGTCAGAGTGGACTCCTGAAGCGATGTGCACCAACCACCCAGCGAGGTTAAACACCGTCCGCCTTCCTCCTCTTCTGTTTTCCCTGCAGTTGCATTCCTAAGAAACAAACACTTGTCTAGCTGCGGCTGACAGATGATTCCTGTTGCTTATTTTGGGGCCACATTCGTGGGTTTGGTGAGAGTCATCCTGCAGCAGCACTTAACAGCAACGAGGGATTTTTTTCTTTCTTTTTTTTCTTGGGTTTTCTTTATCTCGGTTTGCCTTCAGTGCCTGTTACCCCGCCGAGGCGAACACTCTTTCGTGCCCACCGCATTATTCACGCTCTTCTTTGAGTGGCGCTGTGAGTTCGGGATCCGTCCCGTGCACCTGACAGCGTGACAGTATCGGTGCACATGTTTCACTGCGGCTGGTTAATAAGTCACCAATGAGCGCGTCGGCGATGAACCCGCTGTCGTTGAACCGGCAGCGTGTCCCGGACAGAGGAAGCTGGGAGAGGCGACTGTAAGTTTACGATAAAGCCAAGACATCTTCTGATGTCTACGTGTAAGCGGATCGTCACAGTCGGGATCTAACGTTACAACATCTAACACACGGACACAAAGACGGTGCACCTGCTCTTAACGTCAGCTTTGTGAACCTTCCCACCGGCGGCGACCTGCACGTCGTTAGCAGTATAAAGTGGGGCTGTTTAGTTTTTTTACCTTTTGTCTTCACGCAGTCATACAGGTGGAGGACGCAATGGGAGGATGCGGGAAGAAGTTACAAAAAAGAAAACGCGTCGCTCGGTTCTCCGCGATCGTCTGGGCCCCTGCTGAGCTGAGTCGTCAAGAGTGTGTGTGTGTGTGTGTGTGAGTGTGTGTGTGTGAGTGTGAGTGTGTGTGTGTGTGTTTCAAGCCATTCGCACCAAACGAGACGCCAAGCTGCTCCGGCAGCCAGCAGACACTCCCTCCTCCCCGCCTCTCAGGCCGAGCCGCGCTTCGCCGGGCTGCACGGAGAGAGAGAGAGAGACGCTGTCAGACCGGAAGCCGCGCGTTTCGCCTTCAAAGTAAACGTGCAACTAGTCGAATTGTTGGTTCAAGTTTCAAGTTTAATTGTAATACGCAGTTGAACACAGGGTCAACCTTGCAATGAAATGTGCCGGACGAGAGTCGGCCAGCTCAGCAGTAACAAAGACGATATGAAAACAACAAAACAAAGTATAAAAATATACTAAAACTGAAAAAGGAAAAACAAGAACAAGATATGGGATGCTACAATTTAAAGCACAAAATGTCAAATGTAAATGTTGGTTGGTTGAAGTTGGTGTGAAGAGATAATAAGGTTTATATGCACTCTGTTAATTCCTACACGCAAACATGAACGATAACAGTAGCAGTGTGTCTATCGCAAAGCTGTTTTTGCAGTGAATGAAAGTCTTTGACCGAGCAGGTAATAATTAGCAAAGGAAGTACGATGAAAGATGAGATGAGTTGGTATACTTGTGATTACGTTACCTTACTTCACTGGCATGTTTTTGCACATTTCACAGTAAAAAAAAAAGCCAAAAAAAACTGCTTTACATGCTAGTTTCTTGTGTTACTGCAGCTTGTGTTTGTCAATCCACCGTAGTGTTAGTTTCACTGAACAATTGTTTTAAGCAGGAAAATGATCGAGACTCTGGGGCCCTTAGATTAGGACTAAAACTGCTGATTTATGGCAATAAATTCAAGGTGAGCTCTCAATTTGAAAAGCTAGGCCTGTCTGTCATGCCTAGATATAGCAAAGGAAATACAGTGGGCTGCTTTATTTTGAAACTTCTGACCAGACGTGGGCTGCGAATTCAGTGCAGCTTGACGGAAGTGCGCTTTTCAATTGACTGGTTAAGCAGGTTCTTATGGAATGATAGGAGTGCCACAATAAAGAATAAATATGTAAATAAAAGAATAAAAGAATATCACAATAAATGTGGAAATATAAAGAGAAATAAATAAAAGAATAAAAAAATAAGAC
>JAVQJF010049079.1:0-28104 GCA_036023855.1 Gadopsis marmoratus
CCCCCCCCCCGCGGCGGCCGCCGGCCGCCCCGGGGGGGTTAGCTGATGCCTGTGTTGATATTAGCCCTCTGATCTTCTGTCAAACCCTTTGGGGTTGGTTTTGTTTTTTTCTTCTCACGTGAACATCATGTGATTGCCTCAGCTAAACTGGCCATTGGCACAAAAGTCCAATTTCATGTCCATTTGTTTCTCCATATTGATAATTGTAACAATTCTGTTGTGGCAACACTGCTTTTGATTAATTTAAATTTGTGGGCATGGTCTTCATGAGGTCACCTGCAGCACCAGCTAACATTTTCTTTAAGTTGTTAATGCAACCTGGCCAATTTGTAATTCATTCAGTGTTATTGCCTCTTTCTCTAGCCCTCCACAATTTGTTCTACCCCTCTTTCTCACTGTCTCTGGTCTATTCCCCAACATTGAACTCTTCATGTTCTTTATATGCCATTACCCATTTTCCAATGTCTCCTTTTCTCTCTTTGACAAACCAATCTCTGAGAGAATCAAATTTAAGTCACGTTTGAACAGTGTAGAGCCTGTATATTAAAAATGTATTCCTCTTCCCTCTTCCCTCTTCCTTGTTTATTATTTTACTGTTGACTTTTTTGCCCACTTCCTCCTCTGTTGCCCATGTTCTGGATGGCCCCTCCTGCGCCCGCCCACCTGACACCCTGGTTGGCCCTGTCCATAATCGTGCCCTGTCCCTAAATGGGCGCCTTACTTGATTGACATCTGTGCTCGAATGGCCCTGGCCCTGGCCCCTGCCCATGCCACGCCCAGTACAATGCCAGTGTGTCAGTCCCAGACAGCAGTGGGCCTGAGCGGTATGTCCCTAAGCTCCTCCCTCTCACTGCCTGACTACAGGTCAAACAAACAAGAAGAGATGAATAATAAATAGTCATCCTGCCTCTGTCAGGTCACTGTATTTTAACCTACCTGTTCTCACAGTATTTTAGCCTAAGTCAAAATGCGTTCATGTCCAAATCTACCTGTTGAGCCTGTAAAAGCCATGTCAGCATCCTTTTTTATATGCCATTTTTAAAGTCACGTCAACATTGAAACTTAGACTCGTGTTGTCAGGGTTTTTCCACAGTCTGCCACTGTCTTTTTAAATCTTTGCTATAATCTGTGCAATATGTGTTTTTTATTTATTTTTTCCTTTTTTAATTTTCATTGATGATTATCTATCCTCTTTATCTTTCGCGTTTTCACCTCCCTCCCCCTCAGAGTGGATATACTGGTGTTCTTTTATTTTTTTTCATTAGTTTCATAAGCTCACCTGCTTTTCGCACCCATCCCATTCTTTCCTTGTGATGCCCTCATTATACTGATAGTCAGAATGTCCATCCATTCGGAAATGCAAAAGGCAAACTAGGATTCAAGTGTCGTGTGTGTGTTTGTGTTTTTCCTTTTCTGTCTTCTGCTTCATCTGAACTTGGTTATTGACTGCTGGAGCTGTTGAGAGTACAGATTATCTCTCTCTCTGTCCCCCTCATCTCTGCATTCTTTTGATTATCACTTCTCTCATCCCCTTTAAAAAGCATCAACTCTAGAGGTGGGAAACTTAATTTTCCATGGTATTATCTGCTCTGTTACTCTTTCTCATTCTAGTTCCATGTACAAACTGTGCTTAAGTTCATTTGATCAGTAAATTCGTTGTTGATTTTACGTCACTTTGTGGGTGCAGACAACAAAAATTCAGTTACAATTTCTTGGTCAAATCAAGCATCAAATCGCTGTCCAAGCCAATTTTTTATTTGAAAGACAATTCAGTCGCAAATGTTAAAATGGGAGAGAAAATGTATTTGTTCACTGCGTCTTCCCTGATCTTTCAAAGTAGTGTTGGGCACCTTTATTTGCAGCCTTTGTAGTCAAAGTCTTTGTGGTGTGCATCCACCAAACTATGCTTTAGGACTTTAGAGTTCTCTCTGGCACCATTGGTGCTTATTCCTGCCAGATCCTCCTCAGGCTTCACCCTCCCCCTCTTGCCCCTTCAGTGGTCACCAAATGCAGTCACTTTTCTTTGGGTCCCTTTTTATTTAGTCTCTTCTTCCTTTTCTCTGGACAAAAGACTGTTATCTTTTCATTGCATTGTTTGGGAATCAGCTTTTTTCCAGTTAGTGTTGAATTATCAATGACCATGAAAAGTTTAGAAAACAATGGACCTCAACATTTAGTTTGTTAAATGGAGTGTGACTGTTATCTAAGGCAAAAAAAGAGGATGTAATGAATTCTCTGATCTGAAATGTTGTTCCTTCCCTCCTGGGATGCCTTGCTGGCTCACCCAACCCCACCCTCTCTGTGTGGCTGTACTCTGCCTTGTCATTGGTGGGTGAAAAATTAAGCATCCTGAGCATCAGTGCCGACATCGAGACAGTTGGAGAAATCCTGCTGAAGATTATCCCCACACTGGAAGAGGTGAGGACTTGTTAAATTTTTATTCTTTCTATTCATGTCCAGTCCAGTTGAACCCAGTGAACTAAACTATTATATTTTGAGGTGAAAACAATGGCGACTGTTAAGTTATCACCAAACTATCTGTTTTATATGTCTATTGTATTGCAGAGATGCTTTCTAGTTCAAATTAAATTTACTGTGGTTGCTGTTTTGCAATTTAAGTGTTTTTACCTCTATTATCACTTGCAAATAAGTGGTTTAGATGAACTGTAACTGGACTGGTTCACAACCTGTCTTTTGCACTTTATTTGTTATTGTTGTGCTCTGTATGACACTGTTGCCATGTTTCTGTATTTGCAATTAATTGGTGGAAAAAATGTTACCAAAAGAACTGTTAAGAGTATCTGAAGTATGGTAATATGTTTTTATTGTCATCTGTATATGCGCTACATTAACTTACCATTATGTACTTTTTTGGTGAATGATTTTGCCAGAATTAGAAGAAACATAAATCTTGGGTAGGTTTGAGTCTAAATGGATTGTGTCCGTATTGATATGCTAAATGTCCTCGTCAGTACCAGCAGTACAATGGCATGGATTTTGATTGTGAGCTGCGTCTGCTGATCCACCAGAGCCTGGCTGGCTCTATCATTGGGGTGAAGGGAGCTAAGATCAAGGAGCTCCGAGAGGTATGTTGATACCAGTGATGGGGGGGGGTCTTTGTTTTTTTAATTTCATTTAATCATTTATTTATTTTGCAATTAAATTGACAGACTGAAATGTGTGAGTAGTGTACAACGTGCATTCTCACACAGCCTTCTGGCGCTGCCAGTTTTTCCAGTTGTAACAAGAATACTCTCCTTGAAATTACTGGATTAAACCCAGCTGGAGGTACCCACACAGGACACAATTCTCCACACTTTAATCTTTAATCTGTTTGAAATTGTTTGTTGAATTTATTTCTTAACTGTTTATATTATTGTGGCTCAATCTTTTATGTCCTGGAAAACTGAATGTACCTCAAAGATGTGGAAATACCCATAAAATGACATAGTTATGATTTGATGTGTGAAACCTTTTTTTTTCTTTTCTTCTACAGTAGAATCACCTGCTGTATCATTTCTCTTTTCTCATGTGTGCCTATGTATGTCTCCAGAACACAAAGACCAGCATCAAACTGTTTCAGGAGTGTTGTCCTCAGTCGACAGACCGGGTGGTGCTGGTTGGGGGTAAAATGGAGAGGGTGGTGGAGTGCATCAAGACTATGCTGGAGCTCATCGCTGAAGTAAGGATCTTTTACAGGGTTGCCAGCCATTTTCTGATTTGAAGATACCTTGATGGTTGGAAATTTAAAATGTAGCCTAGTGTGAGACACCCGGATGGGAAAAATAAACCTATCAACAGCATGTCATGCTCCAGCTGATTTTTGTTGGAGATATCAGAACATTTAGTGCCCTTTCAGTAAGATTTTGTTTTACCAAAATTATATTGTGCTGTAGTTGACCTGTATTCTTGGAAATGACCTACAAATGCCCATGAGCAGGTCAGTATAACGCCCTCTGTCTTCCTTTTTCAGGCTCCCATAAAGGGCCGTACACAGCCCTACGACCCTAACTTCTATGATGAAACGTATGAATATGGTGGTTTCACCGTGATGTTTGAGGAGAGGGCAGGCGGTCGCAGGCTCATGGGTGGGTTCCCCATGCGTGGGGGCAGGTCCAGTGGTGGAGACCGTGGGTTTGACCGAATGCCCTCTAGCAGAGGGGGACGGGGACCCATGCCTCCCTCCCGCCGGGATTATGATGAAATGAGCCCCCGCAGAGGTCCTCCACCACCACCCCACCCGAGCAGGGTTGGCAGGGGGAGTGGCCGTGGACGCAACATGCCCATGGGACACCCACACAGAGGAGGGTAAGATGTGAACATAAATGATGTACAGTCTTTTGCTCTGTTTTTTTTTTTTTTCTTTTCTCAGTTACTCTCAAAATGGGAATTCTGTTACAAGGTGTTGCCACTTAATTGACTTTGTTTATTTTTCCCCCCAAAATCACAAGTCTTGCATTACAATGGGAATGTTGTCTGTGCCCAATACAGATCAAATCAATGTTGTAAAGATTTTTGTGTATTTATAAACACTATAGTGCCAAATTACTGCATGATTGCACTCATCAATTTGAAGATGAGTCCTTTTACTCCTGTTGAGTTTTAAGTGTTTGATATTTTAGACACAGTAATGTCTGTTCAGAGCTAAAGTTCATCTTCTAAGAGCCCTTGCTTTTCTTTTTTTGTTCTTTCCTATGCAAAGCTTAATCCCTCTTCAGGTGCTTACTTTGCAATCAGTTCAGATTCACCAGTCTTACTTTACATTGTCTAATTCCCAGGACAAACAGAATCCAGTATTCTGCATGTAATCCAGTGTGACACTATGCACCTCTCTGGAAAAACTTGTATTCATGGTTATCATTCCATTAATTGTAAGTGCTCATCAATGTATGTCTGGGTGTGTCTTTTTTTTCTCATCTCCATCTTGCCCACAGAGATGATCGTTACTATGACTCGTACCGTGGCTCAGATGACAGGTCAAAGTAAGTTTCTGTCCCCAACCCTTTGCCTAAACCTCCTAACTAATCTTCACAGGGATACTTTGACATTCTGATATTCTGTAATTTTATATTACTTGCACTTGTCACAATATAGGTAGGTGCTCTGTAATGGTAATTCACTGAATCAAAGATTCCTCATTAATACCATTGGCTGGTGCTTCCTGTAAAGTATCATTTTACCCATTGGTCTTTGTGAGGAATAAGTCACTTACTAGAGCTGACAGGTGTTGAGTATAATTTCCATTAACAAATTGGCCATGATGACTTAAAATTAAGTTGTAAGTGTTCAATTGTTCCAACATATCCCATATTTTCCTTTCTTACTACTTAATTCTTTTTTAATATGACTGGTTATCCCCTTCTTCCCGTTACACTGTTTGTAAACTTTTACCCTCCTGTCATATCCTTAACTCTAGATACTAACTACTGCCTTATAAACACCCTTTGCTCTACAGTCTGTTTGCTTGTAGTGCCCTATCCTGCCTGCGTCCCATACCCTGATCCCCATTCACCTGTTTTCACTCCAGGTATTTGGAGTGCTTTGTATAGAACTGCAGCAATGTTGTATGGCTTCCTCGTTTCCTGTGTTAATAACCCACCCGATGTTCGGTTCACTCCCAGCATTTCCCAAGTATTTGTGGTGCTGTGTATGATGTGAAGCTTACATTCTTCATTTGAGTCCCCCCTGCAAAACAGCATGCTTTCACAAAACGTTTTCTAATATACTGTGTACAGTTGCACATGAATGCAGTATTCTGGCAGACATTGAAATTAGTTTGCCCTTTTACCCTGCAGCCCCATCAAAGTAGAAAATAATGGATGCCAGAAAACCTTTGGTGTGTTAAACTATTTTGGTGGGCTGTTTTTAAATAAATTCTAAATAGGGAAGCTCTGCACTCCCTAAAACTAAAATAATGCTATAATGACCTGGCATTGGTTTAGTGTCAGCTGTCCACATCTGGATAATATTTTTAGAAATCAAACTGATATAAATATGGCTGATACTGTTTGAAGAAAAACAAATGTGAGGGCATCCTTGTAACACAATTGATGGGTTTGATTTCAGATATTTTTAATGGCACCTATGTGTAAATACATCATGGCTACAGAGAGACACTGTCAAACAAAAGCAACAAGTGATCAGGAACATCCATGCATGTATACAGGAACCGCAAGACTACCAAATAATCCAAACACATTCCTTCAGCTAATTCCTTTATTGGAGCTCAGTTTTGGGGGGAAAAGCAGCAGCCCTTGGCTCTGATCATCACCACCACCACCTGTCACTTCTCTCACTATAACACTGTCATAGCTGTTCCTGTTACTGTGTGGGAAGATGGCTGAGAGGAAATGTGTTTATACTGTAATCTTGCGCAGTGTGTGTGCAGTTTGACCTAGACCAGAAATTTCCTTTGGAATGTTGTCAAAGCACTTTTTTGTAAGCATTTTCTATTTCTTTCCACCCCCACCCACATCTCTCTCTCTCTCTCTCTCTCTCTCTCTCTTTTCTCTCTCTCTCTCTCTCTTTTCTCTCTGTCTCTCTCTCTCTGTCTGTTTCTGCCCCCCCCCCCCCAAAAAAATTATCTCCCTCCCTCTGACACTCTTTCATCACCAGTGACAGAAGAGGCAGACCGGATCGCTATAGTGATAACATGGTTAGTGACCCTTTGCCTAAATGCAGATCTGGTTCTAGCATCCCATTGGGCACCACCGTCTTCAGGCTACCACACTGGTTGTTCCTAGCATTAGACGATATGCTCTTATCGTCCGTTGTGTTGTAATGATAATACATATTCAAATGGTGGTATACTGACAATACAACCGTAGCTGGTCACTCATGTAGATATGTGTGCACGCACTCCTCTATGCCCTGGCCATGCATCCAAGCTAGTTTTGGAATGGTATAAGCCTTCCCACCAAATGATCATAATCACCACAGCCGGAGACACCCCATAATAATCAGCTATAATTGCCCTCTTACTGTGTACTTTTCATGGCCAGCCTGTTTTTCCTGCAAAGAGAGGGAGGATGTTGGGGGGTGGGGGGTGGCCATGGTTGGTTGCTAGGCAATAATAACGCTTTGTTGACAGACTGGAAGGTCTCTCTCTCTCTCCTTCTCCCTCTCTGAGAGCTGGCAAGATACTGCCTGCCGTTGCTCAGCAACAGCGTTTTGAATTGCCTGTTGCCCTGGTGACAGCAGTAGCTGAATAGCAGGTGAAAATGGGGGGCTGATGGAGATGCAAGGAGAGACAGGGAAGGGGGGAGGGAAGGAGGAGGAGTCGGGCTTATGGATGAAAACTGGGTGGCTTTTAGTTGAGTCTACTCCATGGACGACGTGGCTGCTGCATCATCCATACATATGTGCTTACAATCCTACGTCCATTTATCTGGGATCTGTGGAAAGATGAAGGGAATTGGCTGTACTGTATGTAACCCGTTTGTATTTCTGTTTGTCTTTTACAGAGCGGAGGAGGATATGGTAAGTACTAAGCCTTGTGTTTTTTCTGTCATTATATGGATGTGATTTCAAGGCTGTTAATGTGTGTGAATGTCTGTGTTCTTTTCAGCATAATGTAGTGTCAAGAATAAATATTTATAGACAAAATGACTAAATCTGTACAGTGTAGTGACAACCTGGCCAGATGGATAGATCGCATCAAGTTGTCTTGGCTATTGGTTTGCAAATATACTGAGCTTTTTTATTGAAACTCCAGTGGAATAATATTTTACTTCTGTTTACAACAAATGTTAAAGATGGCATGCAGCACTATTTATATATCATTAAAAAATATTCTTGAAAATATCTTTTGAACATAAATGACCAGTCATATTTTTAAGTTTAGTATTGAGATGGGTAATTTGAATATTTGTTTTCAAATATCACAGAAATAACTTAATGTTTATCATGGAGTCATTCTTGCTTTCTCTCCTGCTCAGACAACAGTTCATCCTGGGATAGCTACCAGTCAGGTGAGTTTCTACACTTTTTTTATTGATCGGTATTATTAGAAAAATGTGCTGAGCCTTGTCTGAATATGTCAGCAGCCAAGTATTGATCTTTAGTGCTCTATTTTCCTTCCCTCGGTTTCCTCGCTCCTCTTTTCTCCTGCTTGTCTGCTTTGGTTTTCACGTCTCCCCTCCCTCTTGCCATCAGGTGGACGTGGCTCCTATAATGACATGGGCGGCCCTGTCATCACCACGCAAGTGACGATCCCTAAAGATGTGAGTACATGACAGCAACATAACACAGAAACTGGTACATGTGAGAAAGATCAGTTTACCACACCCATTACACCCCCATGTCATAAATAACTATCGGTCAGACTAGTAGAGTAAAAACCTACATGGCCATATGTGATCATGTCACCTGTACGTATGTGCGTATCATATTCCATTATTCGTGTAGCAAATACTTAACTGGTACAGTCTTCAGCTGTAGGGACCACTAAGTCACGTTGTTTCCCACACATTCACTTTCTCCACATTCACCCACACTAGACAAGGTCATAGTGTTTCAATGGAATTAACAAATATTATTTGAGAAGTATTATTACTCTTTTCACATTTACACGTTGTGTTAAAACACCTACAATATTTCAAACTGTATTTTCTTGCGCATATGTCAGTCATTCTTTTATGTCACCATCTCTTTGCCTTTCAGTTTTTTCTTTCTTTAAGCTTCACACATGTATTCCTAGTGCCTAAAATGTTTCTCCTAATGCTTGTGTGTTTTTTTTGTTTGTTTTTTTCCCCCCCCTTTCTTCCCCGCCCCTCTCATTCTCTGTACCTCACCCACAGCTGGCTGGCTCTATCATTGGTAAGGGAGGCCAGCGGATCAAACAGATCCGCCATGAGTCTGGAGCCTCCATCAAGATCGATGAGCCTCTGGAAGGTTCTGAGGACCGAATCATCACCATTACTGGCACCCAGGATCAGATCCAGAACGCCCAGTACCTTCTACAGAACAGGCAAGTTCTGGAACAGCCTCGTTGTATTGCACGGTCTTCTTAGATGTAGAAAGTCTTTATTCAGCACCCTAGTTGTAGTTATCCTATCAAATTGTGCTGATTAAGCCTACTAGCTTGTCTTTTTAGAATGCAACCCTTTGAAAACCTCTCTGAAATTATTTTGTGGGCTCTTAACCTGGCCTGGGTTGGGTTGCATCATAAAAAGTTTTTGTTTTTCTACCCATTGTAGAAAGTGCAGTCTTGTAAACTCATGCAAGTTAAAAAGAACTACAACAAATAAGATGCTACTTTCTTAACTTCTCTGATTTGATTTTAGATTTAAGATTATAAATGCATAAATGTTTTTTCTGTACTTAATTACATCCTAATACTAGTTAATCCACTTTTTTGTTGGGTTATGCATTTCTGTTGCCTGCTATCTCTTCACTAACTCCCTTCCTTTCTTCCCCATGCAACCTGCAACTAGTTCAAACCTTCCTCTTGCATGAAATGGCTGTGAAGGAGTAGGCAAACTTAATAGCTGTACATATTGCATATCATCTCTTTTTTTAAAAGGGTCAATGTGATTGACATGTTTATTTAACTGTCACATTTGTCCATTGATTTATGATTTGGTAGATAAAAAAAACAAAACGTACTGTTTGCCATCTAAGCCGTTTCACTGTGAAGCAGGGAGTGGATTGATTCTTCCCTGGCTGCTGCTGTGTGGAAGACTAGTGATTTTGTTGTTTTTAGTTAGATCAACCGACAACAAATCACAGTCTGCCAAATAGCACGGGCTCCTCCTCTTCTGTCTCCCTTGGCAACCAGTAGGCACGTATAATACATACTTCCTTATTGATGCTATCTGAGCCTAGCCTGAATGCTAATACAGCTGTGGACCTGCTGCCTCTGTATCATGAGTAGTGTAGTGTTGCCATGGTAACTAACCCTGCCTCCCTCTTCCTTCCTCTCCTCCCCCTTCAGTGTGCTGCACCTGCTTGGACACAAGGACTAACCACACCCCTATTTTTTCCCTCCTCCTCCTCCTCTTCCTCGCTCTCCTTCTGCCACTTATTTCACCTCTTCCCCGTCTTCCTCTCTGCCTGTCTTTCTTACTAGCTGTCTGCCTCTCCTCCCGCTCTGCCTCCCCATCTTTTTCTTCCCAAGACTTCAGCCTCCCACAGCTGTATATTTACACTGTCGCCGACTTGTGAATTGCAATGTTCTTGTGTATTTTATTTATTTTTCCACTCTTTTTATTTCAGTGTGAAGCAGTACTCTGGTCATTTGCTGTAGACCCAGGAGACTCAGATTGAAGCAGACTCAGATAACCCCACCCTCACCCCACCCCCTTGACCTTTTTGCCCCTGTCCAACATATCCCTTTCAGACTATTATTATGGATTGTGGGGTTTTTTTTTGGTTTTTTTAATGAAATATCCAACATTCCTGTGCATAAAAGAAAATGTAGATGTTCTGCATTTTTAAGAGTGTAGTCAATTAGTTTATCAGATACACTTTGCTTTTTTTTTCCCCTAACACTCGCATCTAAAATATTCTCAGTCTCCTGACAGACAAAAATAAACATAACCTTTATTTTTGATGGGTTTGTTTTTTATGACTTGTATGTTTGTGTGTCCTGTTTAAATCTCTGTGTGAGTGTGTGTGCGTGTGCGTGTACGCTTGTGCAAGCATGTCAGCGTGTGTGGGTTGATATGCTTTCTGTTGTCTATATCGGTCCCTTCACACAGAGTACCACATTACTACTCTGTGCAACATGCAGAATGTACGCTATGTTTCTTTTCATATTGAACATTTATGTTTTTCTTTTTAGAGATGTGGGAGTTTTACTCTTCAGAATGGATTTTTGGAAGTTGGTATTCTTGTAAACACCAGCTATAGGACCGTCTGACTAATTTGTAAAAATATCCATTGTAGTTGTGTGATGAAGTAAATCTGAATAATTTGAGCAACTCCTCACAAATGGAAACATGTAGCTAGAAATTTGTTTTGACATTTTATTGGAAATTTGACAAATGATATGGAACTTATGTTTTCTCCCTGCAATTTCCTGTGCTCTCCATGATGTAGACTTCACATTGTCGAATTGTAAAATGAATAAAGATGGTGCCACTTTTTACGGAACCAATTTGCATTTTTAATGAGCTTGCTGATTGAACATTTCTTGCAGCTGGATCTGTTTTTTGTGTGCGTGCACTGGTGGCATTTGGCATAAAAGTTATGTGATTGTTTTGGTGACGGTTCAGCAGCCATTTCATGCATGTTCTATTTAAAGCTACAAATATAAAACAATTTAATTATCTCTTAGTCCAGAAATATGTATAGTATGATGTATAGTTTTGTCTAAAATGACAGAAAATAGGGTAAAATGTCCCATCATACAAATCTGCAAATTGTTCTGTGCAAAAATATATTTACTATTACGTAAGACGGCAAATACATACAACTTTAAAGAGGCTGGAATCAGCAAATGTTTGTCATTTTTGCTTAATAGGTTATTGGTTAATTAACATTGTTGCCGATTTGTTTTCTTTAACCGAGTAATGGATGAATCATGTCATCTCTTCTTACATTATGGAAACCTGATTATCTTAACTAAACTAACTAAATAACTAAACTTTGATTTGAACATGAACCATGCCGCTAAAACTATTCGATTTAGGGATTGAAGTGGCCTGAGCATATACATATATACAATATACACATTTATAGTGGGTTAATGACTATTTTTGCGAATTCACGACGGAACGAATATTGTTTTCCGGTTTCCTCTCCTGGCCATCTCGTGATTGGTTTATTTGCCTGTGACGAGGCGCTGATTGGTCAACTGCTGGAAACCAGGTAGCGGAAACGCGACGCAACACACGAGCTTGCGGTCCACTTCCCCCGCATTCACCGGTAAGTTAGGTGAAACGTCCGTTTATGTACGAACAAGTAAAATGTCGCTTACCAGAACGTTTGTATGGAAATAAAGTGCATTGTTGAGCCACGTTGTGAAAGCTCAGTAATGTCCATAACAGTGGCGGCCAAGCCGGTGTAGAGCGTGCGGACTCCGTAACCATTTGCACTTTGCTCGGCCAGTTTTCGCTGAAACGTAATGACGTCATGCGCTTGGCCTACGCAGCTCGCGGATAATGCTGCTTTTCCCGGGCTGGAAAACGCAGCTGAGCTCGCTGTTTGAATTTCAGAGTGGAAAGTGAATCATCTGATGTGTAAAGTCGTGCCTTTCTTTTTTCCCTCCTTCATTACACCCCTCCCATCTCGATTAAGTCTTTTAATTGTGGATTATCTAATAAAGCATGCGGGGGATCATCTTTAAAATGGCACTTCCCCAGAGATGTATGTAGGATATTGGTGTCTCACTATGAAAAGGGCACTGCCATTCACATTTCCCCACTGCACCCACCCATGCATGCTCTTAGAAGCTGCCCCTGTTAGCCCTGTGTGTCTGATTAGAACCTAGACTTCTCAGGTTTTATTTGGAAACATAAATGTGTTTCTGTGCATTAAAGTAAATCTTTGTCTATGGACTGCATTATATTCATAAATGCGTGTGTTCGCCATACGAAACAGCATCCACCATGGAGCTACCCCTGTTTCCCCGAGAGTCTGGGCAGTTCATAGCAGAGCGGAGTCGGGATGTGTTTGTGGAGGAGGAAGGAGTGCAGAAGGTGGCAGAGATGCTCTACAAACTCCGACACAGTGACGATCTGACGGCCAGTGGCTGGACGAAGGCAAATCCATTGGCTCCAGCATCCACCTCTGACCAGGGGAGTCTGTCAGCAGCCGGGGCCACCCAGAGAAATAGATTATTTCTATCAGTATATGTAGCGAGTCACATGGTACATAGGTAGTTTTGATCACAGCAATACTGCTTTAATAAGGTGACAGGTGGTAATCCATTTCTTATGACTGTTAATTTGTGATAATATTGGTGGCCAAAAATGCGATTTTTAAACTATTTTATAGATTTCGAGAAGCTCTTAATGTAGCCTGAATACTTATGTACCTACTTTTACTTAAGTAAAATTTTGAATTCAGGACATTTAGTTGTAAATTGGTATTTCTACTTTTGCTTAAAGGATTCAGTTCACTTGAGTCACGCTGTTTGAATCGCTGAACAAATCGGAGATGTGGATGGTGATTCAGAGGCTACTCTTAGTACTTGGTTAGTGAAAACTGGCCACCAATAAATGAAAAGCACAGTTATGGAAAATATTATCACAGCTTAGAAGTGAGTTATTACTGGGTAAGATGTTAACTCCGACATCAGGAAAATTATTATTGAAGTCAGCAACTGCTGAATTGAATGTTTTTACCTTGAGTATCCTCTGTGAAATGTATTTTCACAAAATGTAGGCTTCAATGAAAGAAAGCATTTTAGATCTGGGGTCTTTTATCCGTTGTGTTTTTACTACAGTATGCCTGCAACTCTGAGGCTTCCAGCCCTTTTTCTGCTCTCTTGGTAATTTGTGTTTTTCATCATTACAGGCCTTGAACTGGGTGTTTGTGGTAGACACAATGAACTTCTCCTTTTGGCCAGAGAACGAACCTGAACAGTGTGAGGTGACCTATAAAGGGACCACGTACACAGGATACATGACCCTGTGTGCTGCCATCATAAGGGCCATGGGGGAAGGTGAGAGCATGTAAAGACTTTTGTTTTTGCTGGATTAAAGGAGTGTTATAATTAGGTGAAAAATAAAGTATTGTTTTGTTTAATAGTACACTGATTTAGCTTAACAACTGACCTTTTCTCAGGTGCAAAGTTGAGGTGATGCATCACAACTGTTACTTATATTTGGTGGGCAACATTTTTGCAGGATTCATCAAACGTACACAGAAAATAAACCAGGGTGATAGAAATGTCAGAATTAGGAAGAAAAGGTAAGGCCAAGCTCTAACAGTGGTCCATGACATCGTTGGCTTTTTTTATAGACTGCTTTATCCTTTTTGTTAGCAGCTTCATCTCTGGGAGAAAATGTGTATATTCAAGTCCTTGTTGATGTCTCCTTTGGTTCCTCTTTTCTATGTGCTTTTGTTGAGCACTGCTATTACCAATTATTATGTATGTGTATGTATGTTCAAGTTTACTTGAACTTGAACTGCTGGGGAAGTGCTTGTAGTTCTGCATGTGCCTGTGCACCATTCATAATTAGCATGAACAACTCCAGATATGAATCACTTATATATAATATGGAACAGTGCTGTCAATGTGTGGTCGCTGTGGCCTTTATAATTACACAATAATCTCTCAGAAAAGCTCAGTTAGCTTTGCTTCACAGTGTGAAACTCAAGGGTCGACAGCGTGGGATTAGAATAAATTATGCATTTTGAGCCACTTGCAAGAAATGGTTGGTGTGGAGTTATATTCCTGTTACTACAGCAAACTATAACTTCAGAAATTAAGAGTGTCCCCGTTGTCTTCCTCTCCAGTAGTTCCTGTCTAAAGATAAATCCTTCTGGCTGCTTCTCTTCTCCTCACTCTACAGGCAGTGGTGGAATGTAACTAAAAACATTTACTCAAGTACTGTACTTAAGTATAAATTTGAGGCACTTGTACTATATTTGTCTTTCCATTTTATGCTACTTTATACTTCTACTCCACTACATTTCAGAGGGAAATATTATACTTTTTACTCCACTACATTTATCTGACAGCTGTACATACTAGTCACTTTGCTGATTAACAATTTACATTAAAAAAAAAACATGATCTGCTTATATGACATGATGCAGTACTATAATCTACCCAGTAGTATATAAAATATGTAAAGGTGTCTCCACCTTGATAAACTACTAACATTAAAATGCTCTTACATGTATTTGTTAGTGATAAAGATGGAATACCAGTGTAAAAATACACTCTGAAAGGAGCCATTCGGCATAATGAGCACTTTTACTTGTGATACTTTCTAAGTACATTCTGCAGAACTTTAACTTACTTTAACTCGTAAGGGAGTATTTTTACACTGTGGTATTTCTACTTTTAGTTTAGGAAAGGATCTGAGTACTTCTTCCACCTCTATCCACAGGTATACCCATCACTGATCCGAAGTATTTCTCTCAGATGAGTGTGGAGGAGTTGGGACATGTCCTTCGATCAGACAATAAAACACCCATGCCCATGCTTCAGGAGCGCCACCAGGTCCTAACATTCTCCTGTTAATGTCCAATATCCCCGGTAGTAGGGATGTAACGACCGTCAGAATGCATAAGTTACTTCATTCATTTTACACGGTATCACGTTTGTTACATTTATGGCTTCTTTTTTTGAAACTTTGTCTGAAACTTCACAAAAGCATACTATTTGACACATCTGAATGCAAGAATGACTTCTGTGTGAACCAGCATTTATGTAGCACAAAACAAAAGGAGTGCTTCACAATTAAAGACTAGCAGATGTGAGAAAAACAGGATGTATAGTCACATCTCTCTAATCAATAGACTCTGAACAAAGAAGTTGCACTGAATCGAAAAGCAGCATATTATTACATCCTTACATAGTACAATAAGTGTCTTAGATTATAGTGTTCTGTCGTCTATTTATGTGGCAGCTGTGTACAAGTCAGACATGTTATTTACACAAGTCAAAATCATACATGAAACCCACCTTACATTCCATTTATTAGATTTTTTTCAAATATTTTGTCTGTCGGTGTTGCATTATTAGTTGAACTGTGTTTCCTTCATGATAAGTGGAAATTGAAGCTCTTAACCTCCAACCCATCATAAAAGTAAAATTTGAACATATCACATACTGAATCTTTCTAACAAGGTGCTGACTGCAGGCGGCCGCGTGCTCCTGGAACACGGCGGAAGCTTCAGGAGTTTTATCAGCCAAGCCGGGAACAACGCCCGGAAGATGGTGGAGCTCGTCGTGGAGAAGATCCCTTCCTACAGGGACGAAGCTACATATGAGGTTAGAGTTAGAGAGGAACTGAGTCTAAATGTGGAATATTTCATATTTGGAAATTTGTGGATACATTTTCATATTTTCCCACAAAGTCTCCTTAATATATATCTTAACTACTCGCCAAGCTAAATGTTTAATGATTTCAATCTAATCTTTGTTGTTTAGGTTTTATTTAGTGACCTATGTCACAGACAGGACATAGAATGATAAAAACATTTACATTACAAACAATAAAATAATCACAATTTCTGATTAGATAGGTGTCCATGTACAACATATGAAATTGTAACTTCCACAATATTTAAAAAAAATTGCTTTAACATTTTTATATTTTTAATTTTACCAAATCGAAGCCATTGCTTGCTTCAGTTCTTTTTCCAGAATTCATTAAATATACAATGAGTGTACAATGAGATTCGTGTAGACACTTTGAATTCATAGTCTTATAAAAATATACAAAATGTATAAAACATCTTGGAAGCTTATAGGAAGTGCATGTGACCTGACATAAATGTATGCATTTGGAGAACTTAACATAGATTAACTTGTGATGTGAGAGTTCCATCTCCTGGCCAAAGACAGTGTGACAACATTTCTAATGCTCTCTTCATATTATCACTGAAGGAGCAAATTATACTCTCTGCATGTACATTGATGCCGCTTTCTTATCTTTGTGTAAGAACGTCTGTCTAGTAATAAACAGCAACGGTTTAAGAACAAATAAACATGTTCGAACAGAACATGAAGTATGAGCAGAGTGTAGAGCTGCACCTCTGTCTGCTTTAAGGGGAAGCGCATCTCGTTCTACAAGCGAGCCCAGATTCTGGTGGCAGATTTCTGGGGCCTCATGGTGGCCAGAGGAGAGGGAGACATCATTGACATGGACTGGATCACCATGTTCGCAGACTACAGGGTCCCTCAGGCTCTCGTCTACCTCAGAGCACTACGATACTCTGACGCACTGATGCAGGCACTGAAGAGCGGTGAGGCAGGAGAGTGTGTGTATGTGTTTCTTTGGTCATAAAGAAATGTATCATTTAAAAAGAGTACGCTATAATTAATCACTCTGTGCGTTATGCGTTTGTCTCTCAGACGAGCTGCTGAGTTCAGGGGACAGGAGAGAGGTCGAGATCCGAGGGTGTTCGATTTGGTCTGTGGAGCTGATCAAAGACCGTCTTTGCAAGCTGGTGAAGGAGAGAGACGGACAGACCTGCAGTGTCAACTCAGCAATCATCGACTTCTACCTGTGGTCTTATGCCAAGCAGCACCACAAAGAGATGACCCACATTCCCATACACCACACACGCTGTATTTACTACTGATGGATGCTGGCAGCACGACATACAGTAGGCTGCACGTCTCAGTGTGCAAGTCTTGGCATCGGTGCCTCTTCCTGAGATGATAAAGCCAAGCATGTCCCTGTGCCAGATACACGTATAAATGGGCTTCTCACTAACTCTAATGGAAACAGGTATCAAGCTTTAATGCAACTCGTTGGTTTGTGTGGATGGTAGCAATGTTGTCCATTAAAGTGTTTACTGTTAACGTGATCATACAATGTATGTGAACGTACAGTGGAAACGTCAGCGTATCAGCAATTTTCAACTTGAAAATAAAAATGTAATATTTTGATTAAATGCATTTACAGGAATTTCTGGGGATGATATTTCACATCATTAACTACCTTAAAGCAGGATGTCTGCAGGGCAACTCCCAAAGAAGTCTTGTAATTTTTGAAGAGATCTATAATGCAATAAATCTGGTGTAACACATTTTAATATAGTGAATATAGGTGTTGTGGCTCATCACAAATAGATGGAGGTTCAATGGTAAGTGGAAGAAAAGCCTTATTTCTGTGTTTGGAAAATAAATGTTTAGAAAAATATTCTATAACTCCCAAATATGTGGAGGCATCTAGCGTTTGGCTGGTGGAAGCGTGAGGTGCCATCCCATGCTGTCGTCGTGTTATGGCTGATTGCTGTGTATTTCTGCGAATTAGAAAAAGAAACGTTGGCGAAGAAGAACATGCATACCCACAGGGTGGCGCTGTTGCCTTCACGTACCACTCGGCCCGCCCTCCATCAAGACTCTTGACCGGCTCTCCCGCTTTCTTCGTCTGCTGCGTCACCGCGGCGGCGGTTTCCCGGGCAACCGGAGAGCGACAACAAACGGGCGAAGGGGCCAAGTTAACAACACGCCAACTGACGAGGGCAGTTAAACACAAAAGGCCAGGCGGTCTGTTTTGTTCAAATGTAGAACGTTTGGCTCAAGTTCAGTTCGTATCATGACACGTTTCAAGAGCTCGAATGAAACGTTTCGCCACAGCGCAGCTGAGGGCTGCCGGGAAGAAGGTGAAACGCAGTTGAGGTGCAAGTAGGTTTACTTCTTTACTCTTGCGGCAGCACTTCTCAGTACATTTCGCCGTCATCATGAGCGAGGTGTGTGTCCGGGTGGCGCTCCGTATCCGCCCCCTGCTTCCTAAAGAAGTCCTCCACCAACACCAGCTGTGTGTCCGGGTGGTGCCGGGCTCCGCACAGGTGATGCTCGGCTCAGACCGACTCTTCTCCTTCGACCACGCGTTTGGAGCGACAGCCAGCCAGGATGAGGTGTATGAGAACTGCGTCCAGCCCCTGGTGGAGTCCCTGGTGGACGGCTACAACGCCACCGTCTTCTGCTATGGACAAACGGGGTCCGGGAAGACCTACACACTCGGAGGGGGGAACCTGGGTAAGTTGTACAGAGCGCAGGTGGCAGTTTTCACCCCAAAGATGAAGAGGGGGTGTTGGGAGAACAACAGGGATGGACTGATCAGTTAAATTACAGGTGGGAGCTGGTTCAGGGGTGTTTATTGAAAAAGTGCTGTATCTTCACTGTATTTTCAAAGTGACCTTTTAGGGTATGTACTGTTATACATTGTTGGCAGGATTTCAGTTGGTGGCTTTTCAGAGTAGAAAGCTGTGGAAAATGGAGCGGCTTTGAGAGTTTTGATGCAAGACTTAAAACTATGAAAGTGGCCATCTCAAGAACAACGCGAGCTTTCCTGACCAGTAATCTGCTGTCGCCCCGTCGTTATACTTTACGTTTGCACTAGGGACCCAAACGGTGTCCTCTAATGTTTTACTCTCTGGTCTTTGCAACATGTACTGTTATAACTATGTCTCTCTCTTCCAAAACCTCTCTCAGATGAAGAGGGAGGAATTGTTGACCGCGTGGCCCAGGATGTGTTCTTGTTGCTGGGGGAGAAGAGGGAGAACAGCGATGGTGCGGAAGCCACAGTGCGGGTCACGTATATCGAGCTGTACATGGAGGAACTGCGAGACCTGCTGGAGCTGCACACCCTTCACAAAGATCTTCATATCAGAGAGGATGAGAGGGGAAACACAGGTATTTACAAAGTCTTTTTGGCTGGGAAGCAAATGTGACAAAATATGTATAAATATTGTACATAGATTGGATCCGAGGGAATGAGCTCTCATGAAACATACTTTCAGGAATCACAGAATGCCAAGTTTGTCATTTTACCTTTTTAAAATTACATCACCCTCTGTGTGTTACCTGTTTGGATTTTGTCCTTCTATCCCCTTTTCCAGCTATTTGTTTACAGAGGCCCTACATTCATTGCATCACAAAGTTGTCCATTTGTGCCACTTTGTAACAAGGGCTCTTTCTCTTATAGATTTTAAGTCTCCAAGCCCAAGAGATAACCCTGGTGACATCACTGGAGCTGCAGAAGAGATTAAATGTCATCAGTCAAAATCACAGGCTGTGTAGTGATTTATGATGTAACTGATCTTAGGGCATAAAATCGGTGGTGTTCATATTTAATGAATGAGAGACAGTATTTCTGGGAGGATGAGGAAGTCATAGTAATACAATGAGATTAGACAGTATGTTGTGCATTGGATTTCTGCCCACCGGGAAAAGTAATTTTCCAACTCAGTGTAAAAGCGTTTCATTAAAAAAGATCATTGTGTGGTTTTGTTTGTTTTCAGTGGTGATGGGAGCCAAAGAGGTGGTTGTCACCTCAGCAGAGGAGCTACTACGTGTTCTAGAGACGGGCAATGCCCTGCGCCACACTGGCACCACGGGGATGAACGAGCACTCCAGTCGCTCTCACGCCATCTTCACCATTCATCTTATCCAGTGTTGCAAAAACTCCTCCGCCTTAAAAACCGTCCGCTCTTCCAAACTCTGTCTAGTTGACCTAGCAGGCTCGGAGCGTGCTGGAAAAACTGGAAACACTGGGACTCGGCTCAAGGAGTCTGTTTATATCAACACGGGCCTGCTTGCGCTGGGCAACGTCATCCGTGCCCTCTCTGACCCTGGCCGAAATCGCCGTGGTAACAACTGCAACAGTGCACACATACCATATCGTGATGCCAAGATAACCCGTCTCCTCCGTGATTCACTGGGAGGCACTGCCCATACGCTGGTGGTGGCATGTGTGAGCCCCTCCCACCACAGTGTAGCTGAGACTCTCAGTGTCCTGCAGTTTGCATCCAAGGCTCGTCACATTCGTAATCGTCCTGAAGCAGCATCTACTCACACAGAGGTTAAATCATGTCCTGCAACCTGGGACCCTGGTGAGACTCGACTGGGCGAGCTTGAGTATGAAGTACAGACACTGAGAGAGCTACTGAAAGAGAAGGAGAGAGAAATAGAGATGGAAAGGGAGAGGACAGGTGGAACAGCTGGAGAGGGGCACAGCTTCAAACAGCACAGTCAGATGAGGATGTCTGATCCAGATAAGCAGGTGAACCAAGAGAACCCATCACACTACCGCCTTCTGGCACAGGAAGCTGCAGGCCTGCTTGCAGATATTCCCGGTCACACTCCAAGTCACTCTTTCACGCAGCGACTGCAGGATTGGCTGGAGAGACTGACAGCGGTCAATCACTCTCATCAAGATAAGGATGAGGAGTGTTCAGAAGGGGTTGGAGACCAACCCCACCATGTTACCATATTAATGCTAAGAGAAGAACTCCACAAATGTAAGGTAATGATAACAAGTGAAAAAGAAACATCAGATTCCCATTGAAGGTCTTTGTTTTATCCAACAGTTGATGGGAGCTGGTCCATAATCTAAGGCATTCAGTGGAAAAATGGACAGTCCTTAGATGACCCCCCTCTCTTTCTTTCAGGACACTCTCACCATAAAGGAACAGCTATTGGAGCAGAAAGATGCAGAGCTGAGACAGGTCCAGAAAGAAGTACAGAAACTTCTTAAACAGAGCAAAACCCACCATCAGGCATTGGAGGAAGAAAAGGAACGTACTCGTATACAGGTGAGGAGAAGAAGAGTCCTGAGTGCGGCTCTGTAATACAGTAGAAAACTACACTTTCACCTTAAACATTGTAGGTTACCTGTAAATAAAACTGTCCTAGAATTTAATGACAGCAGTGCTGGTTTTTCATTGGTTGCTTAAATGTGTGTCCGTGTGTGTGAATGTTTTCAGACTGAACAACTTGTGGACCAGCAGATCCTCATCAATCGTCTTCACAGCGACCTCATGACCTTTAGGAGTGCAACCTCAGGGGCAACAGTGGAAGCCGGGGCTTATGGGAACTCAGGCAAGAGACCCCACAGCGTCCCTCTGATGAGACACAGCTGTGGACAGTGGCCTCCCAGGAGGGTAGGTAGCTGCACTCTTATGTTCTGTGTGTGTTTATGTGTTGTACCAGTTGCACTGAATTTATGCTTGTGACTTTGATTGTCGTAGTGCTAAACGATGTTGCTGCATACATCAATATTTGCATCCACACACTCATTCATGGCTGTGCATTTTTCTGCCCGAATGCATTTCTGCTTGTAGATTCACTCCAGTCCACCAGCCTATTCTCTGGAGAGGGTGATGGCAGCTTTTAAGATGCGCGGCCATCTCCTGCTGGCTGAAATTGAGGAAAAGGATGAAGTGTACTGTCCATTCATAAAACAACAGGCAGAGAGCAAAGGCAGAGATCAAGAGGAGGAGGAGGATGTCTTAGTGGGCACAATGGGATTTAGGTGAGAACCTGTATAATTCAAGTCTACTGGTTCTTTCTTTGTCAAGCCACCAGTGATTCACTTCACTGAAAACAATTTCAGCCAATAGCCTGTGAGTCACTACATTTTTCTTAACATGTTGCAGTAAAAAAGTGTTTAACAAAAAAACTAATTAATTAATATTAACTTAAATGTAAACCTTTGTCAACATGCGTAGTTTAAGGATTGTCTTTGCGCCATTAAAGTGGCCTTTTATTCTGGTATGGTGACATTTATTCCTCACCTGCTCCCGTTTTGAGGGAGGCACAGTAGGGGGGTGTCATTGGCAATCCAGTGACTGTACAATTTTGGTGTCAAGGATAAGTGCATTTTGTGCGGTCAGCCACATGTCAGGTGAGGTCAGCAAAGCACTTGTCACTTCAGTTGGTCCGCCCAAGTGGACCTCTCACAAATCACACAAATCCTGAATGTTGTGCTTTCACTTTCACCATTTACATACGTGTTTCAACAAGTGGAAACATTAACAGCAAAAATACTGTTTTTAATTGTGTTAATTTTGATCATTCTAATAATGGTTCCATCTGCAGCCTCTAAATGTACTCCTGCATTTCAGTGCATTACACATGATGTATACAATCATTTAATTTTGTGCAAACAGCACCAAGCTGTTTCACAATAACTACACCAATATCTGTGCCCTTGTGCACCTCAAACTGGTCAAAGATACTTTCCCACAGCCTTCCAACTGATGCAGTGCAAATTCTTATGGGAGATGGGATGTCCCTGGTGGTGCATTGTGGACACATGGCAAGGAGCACACTGCTTGAAGAGGAGGGGAGCTGTTAATGATGCCAGGCTGTAACATACATTGTTATTGTATAACACTTTTCCCATCTAATACAACCTTGTTTCTGAGTGTACTTCTGAGTGCAGTGCACCACAGACATACAAAGAAGTGCTTGACCAAGTTTTACACAATAATAAGCTTTAATTCAGAAAATCTATTTTTCATACAGCAGTGAGTTCGTCTGAAATAATCTGCATAATAAAATATTGTGTCATTACTCCAGGCGTTCTTTAAACCGAACGTGGTCCAGCCAGCAGAAGAAATCAGCTCTGAAAGAGAGAGATTCTGGACCAGACCAAATATCTACTATAAAGCCATTAGTTGAACAGCCTGAGAGAGCCACAGGTATACTTTACATGTGTTTGGCTTTATTTTGCAGTCTTTTGTTTCATTGTCCTTGATAAAGGCATGCTTTCCTGATCTCTTCCGTGATGTTCCAAGGACTTAATTTATATCCAACAGGTTGTTTCCATTTCATCTTGTCAGTTGCTATTTCTTCTCAGGGACCAAGGACAGCCATACCAAACAAAGCCACGTGAGGGAGAGGAGACTAGGAGCCAGTGTTACTCAGAGAAGAATCCAGGATCTGTCTGTCAACATGCGCATGAAAGAGGAGCTGCTCAGAGAGCTTGACAAAACGGGTGTGTGTTTTTATATAATGACATACTGTGTACACATGTGTTCCTGTGTCTGTTGGTTTACAGATTGATTAAACCTGTTGAGTCAAGAACAATGGAAATCTTTGGCTCATTTGTTTGTGTATCAGAACAAGTGTGAGGAGTTTTGTGTTAGCCAAGGTTGGTCAAAACATTCCTGCAGCTTCCAGAGGCTTCTGATGAATGAAATTTAGGAACTCAAATACTACCAACAGTAACAGAGAGAAAGACAAAGTGTTATTTTCATGATATGGTAGCAATACAACGACAATGTATTTATATGTGTTGTTGTCTGACAGACAAGGAGACCCAAGCAGTGAACAGACACGGCAGGCACAGTGGTGATGGCAGAGAAGCCGGCGTGTTGGCGAGGCTTTCCATGCAGAACCAGCAGCTCCAGGCAGAGGTGTTCCACAGCCTGCAGCACATGAGACTGCAGAGAGCACAGCTTGAGAGCAGTGACAGCAACAAAGCACTTGACCAATATGTGGTTAGTTGTACAGATTTGTAAAAGTGACCCAGGAACATCGAGCACTAGACTCATTGGGAAAAACAAAACTGCAAAAATGTAACAGCCGACACTCAACATGGGAAACACATTAATGACTCCGTTTGAGTGAACATGATTTGCATTTTTGTTTTTAGGAGCAAAGGACAGGAGGTCTGACTGTGTGCAAAAGCAACAACCAGGAAGAGCCAAAGGAAAAGGTAACACGTTGTTGTTAAATGTAGAAGCAGTGTACATTCTTAAATCATTTTATGTAGCTTTTTCTCTCCACAAAATAACCACTTTCACACTCCTCCCTCCTCCTCATCCTCACTGTAGCTGCATGACCGTAGTTGGCTGGAGGAGGAGGAGGAGCAGGTGCTTCAGAAGAGAACAGAGCTGCGTGAGGTGGAGGAGGAGCTGAGGAGGAGACAGGAGGTGCTCCTGCACAGGGAAGCCTGTCTGCAACAGAAACACAAACTGGAGATCAAGATGCTACGCTCCAGTCAGGTCAGGCTGTAAATATGTGAACGTACACATTTGTTGGTGCCCCTGTGAAGTTTTTATTATGATTTAGCAAATATTGCGACAAGTTTGTTTATCAATGGCACATATGGATTATGGAAACATGTATTATTAAAGCTGGAATCTGGAAGGTTTTTTTGTCAATGACTTTTCAGGCTCTGAGTCAGGACCTCCTGCATGTGTCGGTGCAGTTGGAGTCTCTCGAGGACCAGCTGCAGAGCAGCAGCAGTGTGAGACAGACTGGAAGAGTCACCATAAAGGAACTGGAGAAAGAGAGAGACAGGCTGAAAAAGAGGAGAGACACTCTGGACGCCCAGCTGAAGGACAACAGGGTTCTCACTGTGGAGGTCAGAAAAAGGGAACACTGTGTGTGTGATATACGTGATGTATGTATTGTACAGGGTTTGGTAAGCTGTACCATTATAAAACCTTATTTCATGATGCATTTTATTGTTGATCAGTGTGCATCTTTTTTATTTTGTGCACTTTCATGTGTGTGTGTCCTCATACAGGAGGAGTATTCCCTGCTCCAGCTGGAGGAAGCTATTGAAGCTCTGGATGCAGCTCTGGAGTTTAAAAAACACTTCATCCGGGACAAACAGAAGAAGCTGTCAATCACAGACTCCTCTTCACAGCAGTCCCACAGCGCTGAACCCGCCCAACTCTGTGATGTCATCAGGAAGCTGAAGGAGCTCTCACCACCTGAGGCTTCGCAGCTGCTCATCAAATATTTCAACAAGGCAAGATGAAAAGCGCACACATGGATTTACACAACATTCAGATCTACATACAAAGCCTACATGCTCTCCATTCTAATTTATTGACTAGATATAATGCTGTCTATCTGTTTTCTCTTTCCCTTTATTTCCTATTTACAAGTAAGTTCCATGTGTGACTGGTGGCTGCTTCTTTTGTATTTGTGTCTTCAGGACCCCCTCAAAAATGAGATGCTACATCTCAAGGGGCTATCATTTAAATAACGTCAAAGTTAATTTGTAAAAAGTGGAATCTAATAGGGTGAGACAGAAATGGAACACTGGCTTCTTCTCTTTCTGGTCCAGCTGGAGATTTGTTTCTCCTTTTCTTTTCCGCTGTTGTTCTCCTTCCATTGCTTCTCTCTCCAGGTGATGTGCTTCTATGAGTCAGAAATGCAGCTGCACTATTTCTGTAATGCTAATTAAATTATGCCTCCTCCCTCTGTCTGCTCCCTTAAGGCTCCCTGCTGTGCCCTTTATCTTTCCAGCTGATACGTCTTAATAACATTATAAACTATATCAACTTATCTCCAGGAGGTTTGTTTGCACCATGTTATGCTATTACACCATGATAAACATCCTCCCACCTCTTTTCCTCTGCCCTCGATCTTTCTGTGCAGGTGTGAGAGTAAACAAAGGTACAAGATTCGGCCAATATCTTTGTAATTATATGGTGTAATAACATGTATCACCCTCTCCAGGTTGTTTGTCTTCGTGAGGCAGAACGCCATTTGCGTTTGCGCTGTGAAGAGCTGGAGCTTCACGCTGGAGAGCAAGAGGTGGCGCTGAGGGAGTTAAAGGCCACCATGCAGCGCCTGACCCTCGATGCAGACCAACGGCTAACCCAGCAGCAGCGAGATCACCAGAACAACACCCAGCTGCTGCTGCAGGAACTTAAAGGTGAGGGAATCAGGTCAGCCTGGGCACAGCTGTTTAAACCTTTTCTGTCATATCCCTCTTCATAATATTTGCACAAAAATTTTTTCATGAATATTGCAGTTTCATTTTGTTGTGGAAAACTGCTACTATGGTCTTAAAGTTGAACAAAACACAGGAAACACAATCAGAAGTCATCAGATATCTCCGTCTCCCTGTGTGTGTGTGTGTGTGTGTTTAGAAGGTGGTTCCAGAGAGGCACAGAAGGCCATCCAAGACAGACTGCAGCATCTGGAGAAAGAGCTGTTTTTCTACAAAAGCTCCAGTCGGCAACTGAAAAAGAAACTCAAAGAGCTTCTTGGTGATGCCCTAAACCCTGTCAATCAGCCCTCATGCACACAGGAGCGCAGCCAAACACACAATGCGCAGATACACGTGGGTGCAAATGGACCCCAGACGCACAATGAAGAGGTACAGACGAGGACACATGTTGCAGCAAGATACACAAAGATACACACTGAGCAAACAGACACAGAGACACACAGAGATTTGCATCAGACCGCCTGTCTCTCCTCATCCTCTGACCTCCAAACACGCAAAAAGACAAAAATGCCCGAATACAACCAGATAGACACACAGTCCCAGGGGGGGAGTGAAAGAGGGGCTGGGCACTCTGGGGAGAGATTAGGGATGACATCAGTCCGTTTGTGTCGCAGTGAGCTGAGACAGATCTCTCCAGCAGACCTGCAGGTCTGTGGTTCTGCCACAAGGAGGCGCCAGGCTGTTGTGGATACCAGCACAGAGTCCATACTAGAGGATTCCATAGAAGTGACCAGAAACACTGACAGATAATTGATGATGCATCATTTGTGGATTTATTCAGTTGTGGTCGCAGATTACCCAGATCCTGGCATGTTTTGCCATTCAATAAGAAAGGTCAGTGTTGTCATGACAACATGACATACAGAGAGTAATGTACAATAAATTGGCAGTGTTTGTACACACAAAACAAAATTAATTTCACATTTTGCGATTACAGATTTTTGTTTCAGCTCTTACCACACCCAAATACAACACTACACATTCCATGTCTTGTTCCCCTAAATTATTTGGGGTTTTAAAAGATTTGTAATGTTATAAATCTTTCTGACATAACTACACTGTAGGCATAACTGACAACCTTATGTACTGTGTGAGAGAATTGGGTATTTAATACAAAAATGGCACTTTTCTGACATTATTTCTGTAGCTCACATTCCTGTTATCACCAAGTGCATCCACTAAATTGATTCTCCACCCTTACAAATACTGTTAGTTGGAATGATACCATAAGTTAGGGGAAACATGTTCATCAGCCTGTTAAATGTACTAAGAGTCCCTCGTGAAGAGGTGTTTTCTCTTTCAGCTTTAATTTTCAACACTGTTTAGCACTTAAAATGGCCAGTTGTTTTTCTGCACTACAACAGTAATGTAAAGCTTGTTAGTTCTTTTTGTTTGATTTTTTTAATACCATCTGTTTATGTCTATGTGCACTATGTACTATTAGTTATATATTGATTTGTTGTATAAATTATTTTTTATATGGGTGACTTTTGTTACAGTCGAATGTATTAAACTTACTAATGTGCATATCTCACTGCTTTGCCTTTATTGTGTGTGTTCATGCCATCCTCTCAAACCCGTGAATAGATTAACCCATGGAGACCCTATCCTATGGAATGATAGGAGTGCCACAATAAAGAATAAATATGTAAATAAAAGAATAAAAGAATATCTCAATAAATGTGGAAATATAAAGAGAAATAAATAAAAGAATAAAAAAATAAGACAATAAATGTGGAAATATAAAGAGAAACAAATAAAAGAATAAAAGAATAAGACAATAAATGTGGAAATAACACAATAAATGTTTATTCTTTTCCCTTTTGCTTTTTCTATTTCCACATTGCTTTTGTTTTTTCAATTTCCAAATTGCCTTTTCTTTTTCCACATTGTCTTTTCTTTTTCCAAGTTGCTTTTGCCTTTTCTATTTCCACATTGTCTTTTCTTTTTCCACACTGACACTTGGCGCTACGCTGGAAATAGAAAA
>JAVQJF010049082.1:0-34270 GCA_036023855.1 Gadopsis marmoratus
CTCTAACACATATAGGTGATTAACATGCCCTATTCAAGCTTTCTTAGAACAAAGTGCGGGGCAATGTTTGGTAACTTCTGATCAAGTCACAAGTAAAAATTGGTTAGTGAGCTATGAGAAATATTATCCTTAAACCAATAATCTTTTACCACCTGCACAAAAAATGTCTTGTTGCCTGCCTGTTAAATAAGTGAAAATACAATAATGGTTTGGCAGAGAGATGTGTTCAGTGTTGAATTTCAGGGTGCAGGTGTGAGCGTGACACCACCAGGCTCTCCCCTATGAATATATTGACAAAGAAGACCAACGTACTGTAGTATGGAACCAACTTCCACTTGGTTGTAAATCTGAAGTGTAACTTAGCTTAACTTGAACTGCATTAATAAACTTCGGCCTACTAGTTATTACACATAGCTGTGTGCAAGAGCTTTGGTCACAGACTCGGATATTCCTGGGCAAAGAAACGCACAACATTTGTTCATGACTCATCCTCCTGAACCTTAAACATACTGTATGTGCGGGCTGATAGACACATGATGCATGCAAACTAATGTATTAACTAATTTGAGAACAGATTCACTTTTCCAGTGATCAAGATTCTCATGTGGGTTTATTATTTTAGTTTTACACATTACCTGCGGGGGGTTTCACCTACATACCTGTCGAGTTAATTACGTTGATGTTAGAAATTGTTTCCTCTAAATGCCTTAAGGTAACCACTCTGCAAGTCACCACCCATCTCATCCTCATTTGCACACGTTCTATTAAAACATCAACTCATTTAATTTCTTAAAAAGCCAGGTGATGTGTATTTACTACTAATTAAGAGTTAGAATAAAGAGTGTTGCTGATGGCTAACTTGGGCAACGTCATCAGAAGTTGGATTATTCCGATCACAGTGAAGAGTTAACTCTTAACTACCCAACTGGTCGAGGCAGATGACCGCCCACCAAGAGCCTAGTTCTGCTCGAGGTTTCTGTCTGTTAAAAGGCAGTTTTTTCTTGCCACTGTCACCTAGCACTTGCTCATGGTGGAATTGTTGGGTCTATACATATAGAGTTGGTCTAGACTTGCTCTATATTATCAAGTGCTATGAGATAACTGTTATGATATAGCACTATATAAATAAAATTGAATTGAATTAACCTTGATGCCCTCTCATTAGGCTCTGCATGACATCAAGCTGCAGACTAGAACCTACACGTGAGGGTTGGACATTGATAACTTGCACTGAAATGTTACAGCAGGGCTGGCATTGGACCCACTAACAACCTAATACTACCATACAGACCAGAATGTGGCCAGAGACTAATGCATGCATTAGTGACTGAGAACAGATGTAACTAATGTACAACTCATCATATCAATAATCTGTCATAGCTTAACCAACGTAGCACCACTTATCCTGTAAAAACTTTACGTGCACCATAAGTAAGTGAGCTTAGAGCTCATGCACCTCTTCATTATTATTCTCCTCAGCCTCATTTGATGGCATCCAAGAGGACTGTGTTCCAGGTTTGGACTACAAAGCAACTGATTATGGAACAAGATAAATGGTTCTCTATAAAAGGCACATAGGTCACACTTAATTTCTCTTCACATGGAGACCACAAAAGAAATTACCAGCTTGCCAGCAGTGTTTTTGTCCCATGTTAGACAACTCAAATCATTCAGATTATCTCTTAAAAACATGACAGCCTCTCCAGAGTTGACTGTTGCCTGCACTCAGTGTTATTATAACTATGACTACAAAAGCTTAGATTACTGTTACAGCACTTTGGGAACCGTTTCAATGGTTGAAAAGCACTATATAAGTAAAAGTCCATTTAAGAGTCCAAATGTAACCAGGTAAGCAGGGGATTTGGTGGGATTGAGACCTTATAGTAATACTATGTTGTAAAGTAGGGAAAAATCAACTCAAAAACAATGGAGGAAATGGGTACTGCAATCTAATCATGGGAGTTGTAGTACTGATTCTTGTTGCGGCTTTTATGTGTTGTGTGAGCCATTTATGACCTTTGATTATATGGGGTCTCCCATGAAACAGCCCATTCTCAAACAATCCTCACTGGTGCGAGGTGATCTACTCGGCGCGAGCTGATCTATTTAAAAAAAAAAAAAAAAAGGGACACTGCTGGCATTTTGAATTTTCAACATTTGTCTTCACCTACCACTTGTGACTCGCACGTGCTCTGAAGCATAAGACTTGTTAGAATCCAAAAGATGCTAACTGAAGTACGCAGGTGTAAACACTATAAAGCCAAGTTCATAAAGACACCAGACTGCTAAAATGTCACCCTAGGAGCTACATTTCATACAGGAACAAATTAACTGTGTGCATATATGCACAGTAGTGTGCACAGAGCTGAAGCACCTGTGGCCAGTGAAGAACCAACGGACTGTTTTGACCACTGTAACAAAGAATTGTCAGAATCTTTCCTTATAATCTGTGCCTTCTGAATAAAGTTGACAAATTTAGCTTGCTCACTAAATCATTCACTCTCAACCCACTCAAACCTTAAAATCCTCTTGGGAAGGTGCTCCAACTAGGTGCTTTGACAAGCTAAGGAAAAAAAAAAATTGGGAAAGCACAAAGTGAACTGTACAATGTAGCCATGTGAGCCTAAACAGCAATTTGGGATGAACAAGAGAGGCATGCAGGCACGTCTACAGGCAGGATGATGTCGTGGGATCAGGCAGACAATTTAGCACAAAGCAGGAGAAAAGACACAAAGCACTGATATTTGTGCCTCCCCTCCCTGTCAAGACAACCTGTTCAACACACAAACATGTGCTTGCCAGACAGCGTTATACTGAATATAATCATATGTATTTTCTGTGATGTAAGTAATAACTAAAACAAAGATTAGAATGAATCTTGTATAGCTTGTTACATTTCAATTCCATCCCCCACCAGAAAGAGAGCCATGTCACTATAGCCTCTAATTGGCTAATGAGGAATTTCTCAAGTTCTGTAATCCTCCTGCAGTGTGTGTACACAGGCGATGGAGAAGCCCACCCTATTTGACCTTGAGTGGCGGTTCCCTCTCCAGCCAGCGAACTCGTACTTTTTGTTTATAGTGATACTCCTTGAGGAAGTCCTGCAGGGCAGGGGGAAGCGGCAGAGAGCCTATACCATCGTAAGTGGTCCAGCGGCAGATGGAAGCTCGTGCCAGGTGCTGCAGGCCAAAGGGAAAGGTCCGATGTAGAGGTGCTGTAAGCAGCGGTTCAAAAAACATGCAGGCGCTGGGGTCCTTGTAGTGCTCCAGCAGTCCTGTGACGGTGGAAGAGTGGAAAACACAAGGGTCGTGAGCGTCAAAACTGAAGTTGTGGTTCCACTGCTCGATGCGTGCGTGCAGTGAGCGGTTGTAACGGCGGAAGCTGACGGAGAAGAGGTAGTCCTCTTGGGCTGAGTCACGCAGCAAGAAGGTGCCCTCTGGTCGTCCATCCAGCAACGCCTCAGCCTCATAGCGGTCCATCACGCCCCAGTAGCAGGGCAGAGCTGTGATCTGCAATAGGTCCGGCACCAGGCAGTGGATGTAGTCTATCTGGGTGTGAATCTTCCAGGGACCAGCTTGCTGCCGGCTAAGGTGGCCTTCCCCAGAGGCGTGCCTCTGCTTGGGCCTCCTGGCCTGCAGACAGAGGGTGGTCGAATCCTCCTCAGAGTCACAGTCCTGGGCTGATGCTGCAGCCCCCAACACGTGCACACAGGCCCCTGTTAATCCAGCACCCACTGAGCTGCCAGCTCCTGAGGCCCGGCCTTCCCCAGAGGCCTCTCCCATGCCAGGAGCCATCTTTGGTCCCAGTTTGTAGAGAGAGGAGCCCGGCACCGAGGCCTCCAGGGTGTGGATCTGTGCATTAGGTGGTGGGTCCACACCTTCCTCGATGCTAAGTCTGCGGCGCTCACGCAGGCGTTCCTCCTCATCCTCAGGAGAGGGGTGGGCCGGGTCAAAGGCATCCAGAAGGGCAGTGGAGGAATGCGGGCTGACTGGTGCTGTGTGTTGCTTGATCAAGTGCCACTTGTGAGCAAGGTCTGAGCCTGGTGGGAAAGGGCAGGTCTCCAGCATAAGCTCTGTCAGGTGAATCTTACGTTTGGAGGTTACAGGGTTCTTAGATGAGCGGGAGCGTCTGCGAGCAGGCAGGGGCAAACACAGTCCTACAGTATCACTTAGCCGCTGGCGCAGAGAGCGAGTGTTCAGACTGCGTCCTCCAGATGCAGAGTCGCTCATCTCCTGGATGGAGCTGACTCCATAACGTCTGTCCCTGCGGTTCCCGCTCCCCCGTAAGCGCCCTGACCGCCTATCTGCCTCCAAAGAGCTCTGGGTTTTGGTGGAACACGAGTGTTTTTTCTTACCCCCCCATGGAGCATGACGGGAATAGGAGTCTCTCCGGGCCAGGGGAGCGCTCCCTGATCCCCCCCGCACGTCTTCAGTGTCCTTGTCGATAGTGATCTCTACTATCTGAGGGATGTCTGACACACAGTTATGATGACGGCGTCCTGCTGTTACCATTGGCACTGGTAGGAGGCTGCGTGACGGGCTGGAGGCTCCTGACGCCAGGGCCTCATCTGAGCTGCCACCCTGGTCAAGATCCACCACACAGTGGACGGCATCGGCCTCAACCCTACTTTCATTGGGTCCTGAACTGTTGTTGTGAAAGAGTGTCTGACATTTGTTCTTCAGGTTGCTCCACATGTTGCACACTTTCTTCATCAATAGGAGTCCCTGGGACCTGAAGATAAGAGGAGATGAAACGGATTAAGTCACAGGTGGAGAAATCTCACAACAGCAATGGCGCCAACACTGAGGTACAGGCTACAGAAAGAATGTCGTACATTTAAATTCCCCAGACTACTGTGTATCTAGTAATTAGACATGGTGAGAGTATAACGGGGCCAAAGTGTCTGAGAGGTGGGTGAGCTTGAGTAGTTGGAACAGCAGAGTTAGAAGTTGCCAGGCAGACGTGCAGGGACACAAGGCCACAGCTATAAATGAACCCAGGATCTGCTCACAGCTGATCTGCTGGTATGTACTGTATTACAGAGCCAGTCTAGACCTGACCAAAAACTTCCCTGTAACAGCAGCAGACAGGGCACATGTACATGCACACATACACACACACATATATGCCGTTGATGTATTACTCTACTAGACTTTGACAGGGATTTCGAAGTTATAGCACCAACCTGCGTTAGAATTATGCAGATTTTACAGTCAGTAAAGTCAACACAGGTAGGTAAAACAGCGAAACACAAACCTTCAAGGGATTGCAGCATATCGTTTGTGATTTCATACACTTTCTAGGCTTTTCTTTTCTTTATTAGAGGACATATTTTGGTGTTGCCAGTAAATCCAAATCACTGCAGCTTAACAGTCAAATACCTGATTAACTTGCCACTATGTAAAATCTACAAAGCACTTCTGCAAGTCTTCACATTAATGTTTTAGCTCTTTTGTTTCTAACACTGAACTAAAACACATTTCTCACTTGCATACCTTTTATTACATTTTTAATTTTGAAGTAAACAGACATAGGCTGTAACCGATGACATCACCAACATTGACATTATCCATGAGTTCAAGCCCCAAGCAGCCCATCATAGAGTACTTCAATTATGGAAGTTCTTGTAGAAAATTTGAATCCCTAACTGTTAGGACTTAACGACACACAACAGAGGATGTTAGTCTCCCTCATTCCCTCCCAATTTATTGTCTTTCCATTAGCACGTGGGCTCAAAACAGCTATTCAATGACCCAGCATCCTGTCGACCTGCATGCAGAGCCAAGTTTGTCTCTTAATATTGATAAAGACATTATGGATTTGCACAGTCAGCTGTGAAAGACAAGGGCTCTGTGATGCTCAGGAAACCAGACTGGTCTTCAGCACATGACTGAACAAGTTGATTTGCTGAGGGCAGGTCCAAGGCCACCACTATCAAACACATGACATCAGTGTCAACCCCCTTATTGACTTGCTGTGTATTCACACAAGACTACGTCTCACCAGACAGCCATTAGATGTTTGCCTACAAAACAGCCTGTAATACCTTTGTTGCTAAGAAAAATATCTTATTCACACAGCTACGCTACATCACCAAATGTGACAAGACTCATTGTATTCTGTGTTCCATGTGCACCTACATTGTCTGGTCTGTTGGATGTCGGTCTTCCTTTCATTCTCTCCAAGGAGTAGTGCCAGTACAAAAAAATCCACACCAACTTACAATATGCTCCCAGACTGACAAACTGGCTTGAGACAGAGGTCCAGTGATAAACTACACATGATTTCTAATTAACAACACCAAAAGTAAAGCACTCACATGCTTTTAAACACCAATGGCAATTCAGCACTCATAAGTGTTAGTTTCCCTGATGCATTTAATCATAGTAACAACTGTATGCTGCAAAGTTAATTACACTCGAGTACAAATTACATTCACTAAACTTGCTTTGAAAATGATTGTTTCAACGCTGTTTAAAACTTCATCTCTGTTATGAAACAGTGAAGCCTATGTTATCACTGCAACACACACACTCAGAATAATCCTTACAATTTGTTCAGTGCTGCCAGCTGTGGCCAGGAGTTATTTTGCAACTACATTTGAAAAAAATGATCATCAGTTTGAATGCATCTGCATTTCATCCTTTCTAATACCAGATTAATGACAGCACGATCATTCATATCAAGCATGAATAATGTCAGATGTACTTGTATTTTAAATGTTACTAATTTTAGAGTGTAAGTATTGCTGTTGGTATGGCTTGTAGTGTTGCAAGTCATGGTATGCTGAATCAAAACTCTAAGGGTGACAACTTTGGGCAAAACTGTAATTGCAATGATAGGGTGCTGTTGCAGATGTGTATCATTATGTTTTTAATGATATTTTTGGGGCATTTTGGCCTTTTCTTTTTATTATTTAGTAAGAGCTGAAGAGAGACAGAGTCTGGTGAGAGGGAGGGGATGACATGCAGCAATGGACTTAGCCTTAATGGTAGATGAGCTACCTGGTGCGCTACCGGGGTGCCCCATCTTTATGTTTTGATTATTGTACTATTAACTCAAATAATGACATGAGCTATTTTTTTTAGCACGCACAAATCAATAATTTTAATTACTTTCATTAAAATACCAAAGCACAATATACTTTAATGTTACTCAAGATTGCTATTCCTGCTTCCACAAATCCTTATTCAACATGTGACCTTAATAAATCCAAAAGATTTTTCTTTTATATGATCACGGTTATGTTTTTTCTTTATTTAAGAAATGTAAATCATTGTACACTGTGAGCTCTAGATACAAAAAAAAACAACTTGTGGGATACTGAGCAGTAAGAAATAGCAAAAGGAGTAGTCACCCAGTGAACTGGTTAGATAAAGCGCAGCAGGTAAGAGAAGCCGACACCAGTTTGGGTGAACTCAAACCTGCAACACGTCATTGAGGTAAGAAATACCTTTTATTGTGCCATTCCTATTGTATGGAAAACCACTGGCACTGTGCCCACAGCACAGGTTGATTAGAGTTTGTCATGTTGCAGCAAGTATCCACACTGTATGGAACTTCAGCTGTCCCGAGGAGGCACAAATAATACAAGGCCAACTGAGTACATCTTGATTAAGCCAATCCTTAAATCAGAGTTCCTACGGACTTTTAAGACTTATTTAATGCCACTCAAAATGAAATTTAAGACAAACTTCACTATAAACAAAAGTGAAGAAATAAACAAACATCAATTACTTAGGGACAACTTAGCACAAGTATTTATTTTAATAATAAAGCATGGGCTTTTTGGTCCTGTGAAAACAAATATATCTCGACTGGACATGATCTTGGCACCAATAGCGGACATGCAGATCGAGTCGTTTCATTTTCATAGTCAGGTTGAGGGTTTCGTCGAACATTAAAACAAATGCTCCATTGTTCCTGCTGGTTTGAGATGTACAGGGATAATCCAAACTTGCTAATGTAGGCTGTTTTAGCTAAACTGCATGCAAAGGTTCGGGCAATTTCAGAGTCCAGGAAAGTTTCACAAAATAAGTCTCCTACTCCCTTGTTTGAATTATATGATTGTTGTTTTGTCACTGTGCTCAGACACCACTGTAGTCTGTCTGCTTTTAGTGTAGGTGTACACCCGAATGTTATCGGAGAAGGTGGTGGAGACTAGGAAAGACGTAGAACAGAACTGGGCAATACCTGGTGTCTGTTGGAGGGAAGACTTTGCCGTCTTGTGTTTATCACCCTTCATGTGAGACTCCACTGCCTTTAAACCCATCACGTCGAGTTTGAAAGACTTCTTGCACAAAGTACACCGCGCCTCGTAAACATTGCCTGGTATCGGTTTCAGCAATAACGCAAAATCTGGGTTGTCTAGCCAATAATTACTAAATTTAAAAATAGTGCGTCGGCTCTCAGCAAGTGCCGCGACAGCGTGCGTTCCGGCAGCAAACAAAATGAGTGTTCTTTGTTCTGCTATTCTGATCAGCGTGGTATTCGGTAAATTATTTAAAAAATAGAATGTTACCAATTATTTTGAGATTTTAAACAATATACATAAAATCCCACTTCCCCTGTATTAGCATTTTTAAGACTTTTGAAAGATAGATTTAAGACATTTTAATACCAATTAAGGCCTTATTTTTAGATTAATTAATTGAATGCCTTTTAAGACACTTTAAGGATCCGCGGGAACCCTGTAAATAGAACTGCAACAATTAGTCAAGAAATCAATGAGTCAAAAGAAAATTAATTGCCAAATATTTCAATAATGGAAAAATCTCAAATGTGAGAACATGCTGCTTTTCTTAGTCTTACATGATAGTAAAGAGACTATTAACATTTAATGACATTGCCTTTGTGCTGTAGTATGTTGTGGTACACATTTTTCATTGTTTTCTGAATCAAATTAATCAAGAAAATAATGTGCAGATTTTATTGATAATGAAATGAATTATTCGTTGCAACCCTATTCTTAACAGTGACCAATAATTACCATACCTAGTAAATTCCTTAAGAGTTGTAAATTATTTTAAGGAGCTTGGTCCAAAATGTCTTTTTACAGCCGTTATACACTAAGTGATGATTTAAATGTATTAAAACATTTCCTTATAATTGGCAACGGACCAAACCGCTTCACCAGATTCATATATAAAATGATACTGACCTTCTGTACAGATCAAGCATCGTCTAGACATGACTGATGCACATTATTTTCGTAGTCATTGTCTTCGTTATTGTGTAAAACAATTTTATAAACGATCTAGAACAATAACTACAATCTGCTAAACTACAACAGTGCATCTCCACTTGCAAGATCACAAGATGCATATTATGTGCAGTGTTATCTTAAGTTATTAAAGTCTGATTTCAGTACGGTGGCTCAAATGGTCTTGACCATTCCTTATAAAATCCTTTGGGCTCAAACTGCCCAACCTGCAATGGCAATCAAAAATTTCATAAAAAAGGAGCAACATGGCTCAAAATGTACTTTAACTATTTGTCCAGCCAATTCGATTTTAGTAAGCAAAACATGCAAACAAGCGTCTCATTTCTCAAAGTTTTTGCTGGAGCACAAAGTCTTACCAGCCAGAGCCTATATTTGCCAGCATTTGTCATGATGCTGTGATTGCATAACCGACATGAAAACACTGATCTACAAACTAAAACAGAATGTTCACACCCTGCTGCCTTCCTTCCAAGATGAACTGGAATTGTGAGGCTAAAGTTATATCAGCTTCATCTTGCGAGGCTGTATTTTCCATCCGGGTCGTTGTGTTTTTATCCCTCAGCTTGCTTCAAAGATACAAACAATGAAAAGTTCCTGCGACAAGACACGTGGCTAAAAGGGGACAGGATCTCCAAAACTTTGTTAATTGTGCCTATGTATGATTAGCCTAAAACTTTACTGTGACTGCGTGTGACAATTTCACAATAAACACATTGCATATAGGCAATTCTGGAGGTCCCTAAACTGCAAAAGAACATGCTAGCTGACATACCCTCATCTACACTACATTTCACACACAGTCTAAAGGATATACATGTATTTGTTGGCCTGTTCATTTTAGCCATGTCCACGTTTGCACATATAAGTGGCTTCACTGTCAACTGATAATAAAATGGCACGGATTCTTAAGTTTAACCGACAAGCAAAGAGACAGAATGCTGGGAGCTGTACCAGGAAAATAAGCATTTCTGAATTACTTCAAAATAATATGAATGAGAACCGAAAACTCTGCCAGTGTGCTACCATGTTAGTTAGCTAATCTGCCCTGTGTCCTCATTAGCATGGCTCTATTCTTATTAGACAACAAAGAAAATATTCCCACTATCCAAAAACAGACAACGATAATAGTACAGTAGTAATCAGATATTTGGCATCAAAGAACTAAAATAGAACATGCAAACCATGTAGTGACAAATGTATATTATAATCAAGCTTAATTCTTACTCTAAATCACTTATACAATATTATAACCCAGCAGGACACTCAATGCTAGGGCAGCTCATATTGCAGATTTCTGCCTAGAATTTTAGCCTCTGCTCGGCTAATTTAAAATAAGTCATTAATTATTTCAATGACTGTCGCCATTGATAACAATGGCCACACACCAACAGTGTAATCCAGTCCACAACCATTTAAAGCCGCCCTGAAACGGCAGAACATGGATACTTCTGCTCTGTAGCAGCCCAACACACCCATTCTCCTGGGATCATACTGATCTAAGAGAGGGCTGGAGAGAACACAAGATTAAGGGAGGACGCTTTCTCTGCTCAGGCCAGACCAGAGTTAATGAGACATTTGCAGCATCCTGCATTCTGAAAGATATGTGGGATGGCAGGGTCCGCAAATTACTGATACATCATGCTGATTCTTCCCATCATTTAATGGTCAACAAATAAAGCTTTTAATAGAAAGGATGATATAGCAAACCATCTGGGGTGTTCTCCCAACAAAAAAGAATTTATTTTTGGCTAAACCTTTCAAATAGAGGCCGAACATGCACAGTAAAACATGTTCCTGCAACTTGATATTGCATTGTTCAACATAGCGTTCACAACGTTCATTCAACAAAAACACTCACGTCTGACAGGAAAAATAAGTAACTAACATTAGTCAAGTCAAGTTTACTGGGAAAGCAAAGCTGTACTTGTTTTTGAAGACAGATGCTCCGAAGAGCTGATGATAACTACCCCAAGTTATCCCTAAAATATGAAAACTGTCTTCGCTTGAATGTGATCCTGTCATACAACAATTAACGTGGGCAGTAAAGTGTCATTCTACTAACGTTAGCTACCATCACATATTACTGGTATGTTTTACCACTAATGTCAACAGAAGACACACAACTCTCGAGCTATAACGTTATAATAGCTGGGGTTTATACAAATGGTTGAAAGGCCTTTAGATTTCTGGAGGCCCCACTTTTCCCTGGTCCCAGCCAAGTTAGCGGACTTAGCTAACACGTTAACCATACACCGCTTAATGCTGCCACAGCCACGAAGATGTTAGCCAAGTTAGCCTGGGGACTTCAGTCACATGCATCACATTTTACACAAACACGTTTGAAACTACTCTCTGTTGGTTGACAACATGTATAGCTTACATGTAGACTGCTTTTCTAACTAGAGGTCCTGGCTTACGAGCTGAAAATGTCAAAAACGCTAGCAGTTAGCATTCCATAGAGTGGGTTTCTAGCCTCTTAGTTAGCTTCGGCTAGCCTGCCAGCTATCGGAGTTAGCGTGTTAGCTTGTGGATAAAAGAAATCGGCACAAAAAAAATTACATAAATAAACCACGTGGTGTTGCTTCAAGAAGACGAGCAGTCAAATGTGACATGCTTGACAAGTAATGGTTTGTTTCTCGAATTCATATCTTACCCGTGTGCCTTGTGAAAGCTCTATTCAAAAGCTCTCTTTGTCTGCAAAAAATGGCTATTAAGAGAAGTCAGGCATACATCCCCCTTGCGGACCACGGTCTCGGATGAAAGCACTAAAGGCACTTGGATTCTTGACGGTATCATCCCGAATATTTTAAAATCAATTAGTAAAATACTAATCCAAATTATTTAAAAAGCTAAATTGTTCTTTAAGAGCAGCGAAAACCCGTCTTTCTTCATGGTGGGGGTCCTCTTCTCTGCCGTGGTCGCTGCTGCTTCTAGCAGCCAATATGACAGCGGTCTCAGCAGACAGAGAGCCGAGGAGGCGGACTACTTTCAGCGTGAGCCACAGCGACTGACAGCGGCTCAGTCCAATGGCGTAAAGGGAAAAGGTGGCCATTTCCGACGGAGCAGGCGAATAGGGAATGCCCCGGAGCTGGCTCCGCGTGATGGGCGTCTCGCTTCGCCAATGAACGGAGAGAGGAGGCGGAGCCTCTCACGCTGGCAGCTGCTTGGAAACGTGGAGCGGCGAGGTGATGCTGGTGTTCAGGCCAGGCCGGACCACTGACTCACTGATGTCATCCAGGTAGGAACACCAGCAGCAACAGAAGTCCATTTCAATTCGGTTTTATTTATATAGCGCCATATCATAACAAAGTTATCTCATGGCACTCTTGAGAAGTGAGGGGAACGCCAGAACAAAGATGAGCAGTTTTATCGGGGCCCCCGGAAGCTCCAGGCTTGCTGTTTGTCAAGTAGTTTCAACTATTTGTGTTTGGGAGTATGCACCACAAAAGCACAATATGCTTCATTGTTTCATATTTCTAAAATGATTTGTATGTAATCAAATGACCACACAGCAAACCTGGGGTCAGATAATATTATTATTTTTAAATAGAAAACTGTGCACATTACACACACAGTGGGAGGAAAATGGGGCTTAGGTAGGACCCAGTAGCTAATTGCCCCGGGGGCCCCCAGCTACCTTCTTAGGGTCTCAAGCGCTGTAGAATTTGATTTGGCATTATGTAGCTCAGACCAATGCATATGTGTCATACCATCTACCAAAGTAAATCTTAGAACAATCAAACACCTCAAAGGAGCATTCATAGTCACTCGCACCCACACATGAGGTCATCTCCTGGAGTCGGATCATTCATGAGCGCATGACACAAGGCGTAATGGGAAGTGGAAGTGGTGTGAGTAATGCAGTAGTTAGCCGGAGCTGAGGCTGAGTTCGGGGGAAATCACCAGCAGTCCGAACACATTAGCTTTTACATCTCCGAGATGCTGATCTAATTTTGTGCTTATGAAAGGAAATGAAAGACTATTGCATTAGCACTGATTCTCCTGCCAGGAGTGATTCACACTATTTTAGTCAACATGGAACTCGCCTACCAGGTCTATGCCGTGTCATCTGCAAGCAAGCCACAATGAGGATATGATAAGTTACTACTGTGTCCAGGGTGAATAAGTGTGATTCACTTGGATCTGAAAGAGGAATGTCTGAGCGTCCAAGCCTACACACCTGGCTATTTATAATGAGGAGTGTTAACATTTTTACACAATTGTACTTATACTTGCATATACTATTTGCACATGATTGAAGCAGCAGGTGGTGGAGTTGCTTCCACCAGGATCATTTTGAAGGTTTCAGGTGAGGTGTCAATCCCAGAGAAGAATATGGTTAAAGTGTAACCTTTAATTTATTGCAGCGAGCTACCGCTCTGACATCCAAATAAATGTAAACAAATCAAGTGCTGACAGATAATGTTTGGGCACGGGCAGTCAACACAGTACAGAAATAGATTTGAATATAGATATGCAGTTGTGATATTGTATAGATGGATAGATGCAGATGCTTGTTAGGATGTCAAAATTTTATTTGAGGATTATTTTGTGTGGTGTGCAGATCATATTTCATATTTAATCATTATTTAACTTACATGTCAATATCAGCACCTCAAAAGTGTACTTATATAGTACAGTAAATGTTTTGGTGGTCTGGTGGTTTATGGCAAAAGAAATGATGGCATCCCTTTAGCAAATGATGTTGGATTACAGTTGGATAAACATATTGTCTCTATTTAAAGTCCCCTAAAACCAAAGGTACAAAATAATTGAATAATTGACAGTTTAGTTATCCATGTGAGATCTTGTATTTGCTGTTTTAATTCTTATTACCTTATCATCTTTTGCTTTTTGATCCGACCTCATCCCAAATTATTCTAAATATGTTGCATTGACTGAGTCAGTGACTGAGTTTCATGCCAATAATATTGGTGATATTATTCAGGAGTTACGGTAGAAAGTAATATCGTATATTCAGAGTGCATGTAAAGAAAGACATTGTTAAAATGCATTGTATGAATCTTGAGGTTCAGTATCTATGTAGACAAAGGCAAGGTTGCCATCTTGTGGCAGCAGCGTGGAAACAATGCATCAACATCAGCGTACCTGTAACATTGTTTCAAAAGCTGTTGTCATTGTTAATAGCTTCATACTTTTAGAGTGGCATTTTCTAATCAGGTATACTGTTATCTAGTACTGTTGCATTGTTTTTATCATCTAAACCTTGGGTGATTGTCATCAGTGATATGCACTAATGTCTTAAAAAGTAGGTTATTTTGCAAGAATATCTGTGCTTTTAAACGGGTGAATTTAAAACTATACACAGACTGTTGGAAAAACTAGATGTTGTGCTTGTAGAACTATCAAACACAAGGGTGAAAAATCTGATTAAGGAAGAAAGAAAATGTACTAAGCGTTGAGAATTCCAAAGACCACGGCAGTTTCCAACATTAGCAAAAAGTGAGATGAGCAATACTCTTCTGATTGAATTGATCAGCCAGATATGAGACTGAAGAACCACAGAGCTCCATGGCTGTGGTGGGAGGTAGCAGTCACTGCAGCACCTCATGAATTTGGGTTGAGGGAAGTCACCGGAGGAATGCACATGACAACAGCCTGGAGCTTAGAAAAAACCACTTGAAAGACAAAACATTCTGTGGGCTGATGGATCAAAACATTTGTTAGCTGAACTCTAGAACATAAAGCTATATGGTACCTGCAAATTTGGGATTTCTGTAAGGGTTTATGGCCACTGAGCTACATAAACCTTAATTAAGTCAATTTCCCATTCTTAACCCTACATCTCTCACGATTTCACCGTGTGTCTGGTGACATAACACAATGCAAATAATATAGCACAATGACAGCATCAGTAGGTTATTTTATGTTTATAGCTTTTTATGACTGCCCCAATTTATTTTTATATATGATGTCACCGTGTATGTGTTGAATAGGATGCATAATCTAAATTTGATGCACTGGTTTTCACTCCCCGAGTAACACTCAGAGAAATGAATGGTTAGTAAGCTTTAGGTCTACATACCATGTGCTAAATTTCTCCAGTGAATCTTTATTGAATCATACTGTTCAACCACAAGTGTGAGTAGTAATCATTAGCAGCTTTCAAATGGTCACATAATGAACACAAGTTCAAAACTAATGTTTCGGATCAACTTCTAGATTGTGGATTGTTTCGTCATTATTTTACAGGCAACTAAACTTTTTAAGCATTTTCTTTTCATTCATAGGCTGGTTTAGCCATTTTTTTGCCTTTTATATATATAAAAAAATAGCAAAGCTAAATAATATACATGCATTTATGACATTGAGACATGTCAAAGTTCACAAATCAATAAAATGGATGCTATTGCTGCCTTAAATTTTGCTCTGACTTTGTTTCCTGATTAGTCCTTTTAGTTGTAGGCGAGGAGGTAGTTAGTTACTGGCCGGAACCGTGTGCACAAGAAGCAGCAAAGTTGCAACCCCAGAAATCTAGGAACACACTGCACCGAAAAGGAGTTCCTGATTAATTTGACATGCATGCCTTTGGACTGTGGAAGCAAACACACGCAAAAATGCAAATATGGTCAAACGCAGGACCTTCGTGCTTTGAGCCCACAGTGATCATCAATGAGCCACCTCATAAAATAGCTGCAGACCCTTCATGCATGGCACTGAATCCGGCCACAAAAGTGTGAAGCGAATTATCATTGAGAAGGTTTTGTATCCACATCCAACATTTCCACATACAGTACAGTGTGTGGTGCTCGTTCGTTGAGAAGTACGCTTTGACAATGTTAAGCTGCATTATCAGTAAAATTAGTATTGTACTTTAACATGCATCTGATTACATAACACATAGTAAAAAAAATAGGTTCATGTTTGGCAAATAATTGGGCAGTACTGGATATGCACTTAGAAGTAGCTTATGGGAATTGACCTTACGGCACGCAACTCTTCGCCACGCAATAGTTTTTAGTAATCAAAAGTAATGGTATTGGTGACTCTGGCCCTGGTATTACTTGGTTTTGGATCAAACATTATGGTATTGCTCATTCCTAATGCAAGTTAGATAACTGGATATGTGATTGTTTATGGAGTAATAATTCACCTCGGCGAAATGTGTGATTCAGAGTGGAATGTGTGGAGATGACTCTCATATTAGAGTAAAAAGTAGAAAGGTGAGCAATAGCCTATCCAAAAAAGTAGCCAGCAAGTGGCGCTCATGCTCCAGAGATCAACACAGCTCATCCTTCAGACTGAATAGTGGCATAAAGAGTACATTAATGAAATGTCACCAACTTTAAGGGGTTGAAAAGAAAAAGGAAAACAAAGCATACATAAATTAACATGAAGGATTTGTGTGTATTCATTCAAACACGCCTCAAGAGTTTAATTCTGTTGACCTGCTTATCAAGTCAACCTTGTGACGTCTGACCCCCACTGAACATTGTGGGAAATTTTTCATTATATATATCATTTAGATCATTGTCAAAATCAATAACTTCAATAAATGGGTTGATCAAATCATTGTTAGTATGAGGCACCATTAAATCGTTAAATAATGCACTAAGTCAGACACACAGGCACACAGAGAAGATGGCAGAGTCACACCAAGCAGAGAGGAGAGAGAGATGTCCGAATTGTGGGAAAGAAGTGGTGGGAGAATATGGGGAGCCAGAATACAGACCGTGAGAAGACACAGATAACACCTGTGAACACCTAGATAGAGACTGAACAAGGAATTTGGAGTGGGGTAGCACATTTTTATTTCTCTAGTTGAAGGTCAGTTCAAAAACGATAAGATATGAACAGAGGCAAATGTGTGGGAATCACAGGAATAATGGTGTATGAGGCAACCCTTTTCTCAAGGAGGTCCTCGACTCGGGCTTGGAAGGGAGGAGGCATCAAGGGTATAAAAATGTGTATGATTGTACGAGTTCAGTTGCTTTCCGGAAAGGAACTTGGGTGTTGCTGAATATATTGAATTGACAGTAAACTCTATTCATTTTGAACTCTTTTGGACTCAGCTGATCTTATAGTGTTTTAGAAAATTATAAGAAACAAATAGAGTAAGGCGAGCCGAGGATCCCGACGGACACCTGGCCCATCCGGAGGGGTTCCGAGCCACGTCAACATGAATGCCCTTAGTTCCAGGAATAAACACTGCTAAAGGTAATCTAAAGTTAAACCCCCCAAGCCGGCTTATTAACACAGTAAACACATTTATTGAGAAGAGGCGAGCATCAATGGGAGAATGCATTGGTGGCTGCGGCACTTAGGTCCTGCATCCTGAGGGTGGACCTGCACACAACGTAAGAAAGCAAAACTGTCTGAGAGAGCGAAGGCTGTTCACCCTGCAGTCCACTCGGCTGCTTGAAAAGACGGAAAGTTCAGACAACGCAGGCTGGGACGGAGAGGAGGAGCACCATTTACATTAAAGCTTTAATCAATCATCATAACTGACTCTGAAGAAAAAATGAACAGAAGTCCTTTAGCAAGAGTTGGCACCTTTGATTAATATCTTAAAAAAAAAAAAGAAAAGTCAGAAAAAGCCAATAACAAATGCATAAAACCAAGAGCCGATATTTTGAATATTTGGCTTGCGAGAAAAGTTCAGTCACAACCTCAAGTTATTACCTACAGTATTATAGTCATGTAAGCTTGACACCTTTGGTGTGTACAATTATTTTGGGGGCTCATAGATATTTAAACTATTCTGTAAATCCTGGTGAGCTTCAAATATTATCTCAATTTCTATTTGAAATGCTGCAGAATGTGATTTTATTGCACGGATCAATGAATTCTTACGGGCTAACCTGTTTCTACAGTGTTGCTAATGAGACAGGACTGGTACATGGGTGGTGGACAAACCAATGTTGTTTCCATACATTATATAAAACCCTTTACAGCTGCCATGTGGAGGGCCTCACTTCGAATGTGGTAATTTGATTCAAACTGGGTTGCGCCTGCTATTCGTAAAGCCATCAGTATGTCTGCGTGTACAGTCCTTTCTAAGTCCTTAGTGACTTCTAGCTGGTTTCAAATCAGTGATTTACTAAATTGGCTTAAGAAAACCTAAGAAATGTCTTAGCTAGTAAATTGGGGAACTAGGAAACATCTGTACAAAGTCACTGTAGCATAAAGGGCTGAAACATATCTGCCAAAAATAACAAGTTTAATATATCACATGGCCCCCTAAGTGTTGATATTTTGTAAATGTATATATGACTTTGTTATATTTATATATGCATATTGGGAGAGAAACACGTTTGTTGTAGTTATTAGTATGCATGAGTGGGAAATATCCAGTTACGCTAACCTAACTAATGTTATTTTGTCTCATCATTTAGTCTAACTTTTGTAATTTGAGGAAAATGATCTGGCTTAGGTGTCTTTCCTGTACTTCATGAAAAACTGATATTTGTAAGTATTTTAGATACTTAGTGGTCTATGATCGTGCATGGTAAGATAGTGTGCTGTGCTCATACTTGTGCCTGATGGAACAGTGTGCATCTTCGGTGCTTCAACCAGCCTTTCTCTGCGGAGAGGGACAGCATTTAAAAGCAGAGGAATGTGCTTTGTTGTGCCAGCAAATGAAGTGACTGAATGTGCTTCATGTTCATGTGCATTAGATATACAGTATTGGGTCACCTTAGCCATGATGAAAGTGTGCATTTGAGTCTTTGGATGCTGGATATGAATCAAGAGTTTCAGTTCTAAAATGAGATCCCTCATATTCTTCTCTCATCGAAAACCTTATTTAAGGTGATAAAAGGATAAAACATTATTGCAGGATAACAGAATGAAAACAAAAAAGGTTTCAGTTGGCAAAATAATATTTGCACAGACTAGATCATCCCTAGAGATGTAGAATCATAAACTCTGGATAATATATATTTTTTAAATGGATAATAGACCTCAGCCCCAGTCCTACCTTACAGGATGTTTTGGCATGCCACACTATAAAATAATGGGGTTTTCATAAGGCAAAAACATGACTCTCAAGCTTTAAAATAATACAGTTCTAGGTCCAAAATGTGTTGACTGAAAAGCATTTCACTCTGTGTTATCCCCCACACAACGCAAAACACCTTGTGGCAGACTTTGTGGGCCTAAAGAGTCTTTGTAGCACAGGTTTTCAATTGAAAAAACAGGGCCCTTATGTCCAGAAATGTATCCTGGCCACTGTCAGAGTGTCACTTAAGTAAGCCTCTCATTATTTGTCAGCTGCAGGTCTTATTGAGAAATTTACAAAATCAATAATCTAGCTTCCAAAACCACAGAAACAATATGAAGTCCTTAAAATGTAGCATTTCTCTTGAAATTGAATTGTCTTACAACAATTTTGTACAGGAAAGATGATTACAAATGGTTATAAAAGAAGGTACTTTTGAGGCAAAAAGTCTTTCTGAAGAAGAGACTGACTTGGGTTTTGTGCTCCTTTGGTAGTAGACTGCATCCTCAGTCAGGTGGACAGCAGGAGAGAGTTACGGCCTTTCAAGAGCCCTGCAGCTTAAAAGTAGCTCTTGTTTTGTCCTTTTCAGTCCTCTCTTTTGTGCATTTTTCTTTTGTCTGTCTTTTGCCTTCAGTCCAGGTTTGGTTTATGGTTGGCTGCTGAATGATGTCTGTGTTCATGTATCACGTGATCAGACAGCAGTTGATGCAGCGGGGTCCCAGTCTTCTCTTCAGAGCGCCCTTCTTTTTCTTGGGAGTCAGGATTGCAATGATGGCCTCGTCGAACACCGTCTTCAGGCCCTTCTGGGTCAAAGCTGAACACTCCACATAGCAACATGCACCAATCTGTTGAGAAGAAAAGAAAAAAGTGGAAAAAATCTGTCAAAAAAGTGCAGTATAATATGGTCGTCAACTAGCAGCTATCGTGGTTAAAAGAATAGATTGTTGTTCTTGCCGCGAGTTATATGAGGAGATCGCCACTCTCCACTCTCATTTCTGTACGGTAAATGTGAAGGTCTGTGACTCGAATGTAATGGTAATACATGAGAGTCCAAAAACATCTTGAAAATGTATTAAAAAAAAATTCTATCCAACTGGAGCAGTTTTCTTTAAGGATCTTGACATAGACTTATATAGAAGCAGGTGATCTGCGACGTCAACAGAGAGTTGTAGGTAATAATGTCCAAGGTAAAGTACTGCTCACACTGAAGGACGTAGCTCTAATTTGAGTGATCTTGTGGCCTCAGAAAATGTCATGACTCCCACGAGACATGAATCCAATCTAAATCCTATCTTTCGATGCCACAACGACAGTATTGACAGCAACCTTTAAATGAGTCTAGATTGTACATTTTGAATGGTTAACTTTTACTCTCAGTTTGTTCCTGAAAGGAGCGATTAATCACGGACCACATTTGGTATCTATGTCCTACAGCCTCGACCTCCTCTGGATGTCCTTGTTGTCCCAGAATGTATTCCTGGATTCATTTCGAGGCAAAGAATCGACCAGAGGTCTGACTCCAGGCCTTTCGCTGAAGAAATGAGACATTCCTACAGAGACAATCCTGGGTCAAATCAACACACAGGACTCTAACTGGACCTGACGGCTGTCTTCTACAACACTGAAAGTGAAAATGTGAACTTCCACTCTCTTTCTCCAGCTACATATGACTTCACTGCTTCAGTAGGAGAAACACACAAACCTCCTTTGCTAGTTTCTGTCCTTGCTCAGTGGCGATGGGCTTCTCCTTCATGTCATTCAGTTTGGCAATGGTCTTGGGGTCATCACGAAGGTCAATCTGAAAGAGATCAGGGACACTTCCTTTGAGCTAAGTCAACACAACAATTAAAATGGACATTAATTAAACACTTTCTTAATCCTTTCTTATTGACTCGAACATCAAATCCGCTAATACGCCACTTCTCTCCGTGTTTCTAAACATAGCCACGAGAACTGCGTGTTATCTCATATTGAAACAAAGCCACGTTAGCCCACACTTCCTGCTCTTGTGCAAAGCGACTTCACAGCCGACCACAAGGTTTCCTCACCATTCTTTTATTCATCGCAATGCTCGGCACACACACCTCACCCCCGCCACGGTAATAACCAATTATGATAAACGCGTCCACCTGCACCATCTCACTGGGAGCAACCTTCATTAACACTCTTCTTTGTTGGTGTGATTTGTGGCTGCGTGGCTCGCTCTTATGAAACTCTTGCGTGCACATCAGCATCCAGCCAAAGAGCAGCGAGTGAGTTATGAGGGGAACTGACAAAAGGGCAGTAAACATCAGCTGACTGGAGATAAATCAGACACCCACTCCATCCTCCTCATCACCGCTGGGCCAAGGCTGCGCTGGCATTTGGTTGCCAGGGAACAAAGACCAGAATTCACCAACAAGTCAGCGCTCACTTTTAAGAGGACATATTGGCAATGGGTTTAAAGGCTTAAGAAATAAGCTAACATTCAGGACTGGTGTCATCTCTTAACATCTACGTGGATTTAGTGATGTCTCTATTACTGTAAAGATCACAAGGCTTTAGCCCAGCTTCGGCATGTTTGCACAATTTAATTGCCGGGTTTTAAACATTTCAGATTGAATTATTACCTTTAAGGCAGGGAGGACTGCAGCACCACCACAGACCTGTTAACCCCGTATGAACCAGAAAAGTCTGTTCCGGATTTTCTGATTGCGTAACTCGTCTTCGTGTAATTTGAAAAGTCATGAACCCTCAGAAAATCATCACCCGACTCTGCAGTTCCCATCATCCCTACAAAATATCTTTTATACACTGTCTTTGTTCACTCTCGTGAATGTCGTTTGGAGCCACAGCGAGCCTGTTAAAGGGTCTGATAAACGCACTGTATGCTACCTGTGCGGCATAAAATAACAGACAAAGTTAGCAACAAGCTGCTGAACCTTCTTGAGCGTTTAGCAGCTAAAGTGCCAGCTATTTCTCTCAGGAGTCGGTGGGGACCAAAAGAGATATAAAAGGAGCGTGAATGTTAGACTTACATTCATCAGGTGGCACGAAACACGACTCCAAATGAATGCTAATGTTGCTCCGTAAGTGCTGAGTGTGTAAATAGGTACCTGCTTGCTAACACGCTAGCCACAACAACTCCGTATGGTGATAATACGTCAATAATGTTTACAGCTTGTTCCGAGTAGCCAAGAAAATCAATGAATGCTCATTTAAGTATTAATTACCAACATGGTGTATTAATAGCAATAGTAACAATACTGGAACATTACGATAATGAATTGCAATTACAGAGAAGTTGAGTTTTGGACAGTCCCATATTGATTAGGACAATATTGGTAAAACAAACACACAGCACAAAAATTTAGCAAATGCTGAAGCTCCATCATGGTTCAAAAATGTTTTCTTGAGAACTTGTGGCTCACATCACTACGTTGCCTATGGGAAATGTAACAAAACCATTGCATAAATTCAGCAAAACAAAATAAAAAGTAAAATCCAATCTCAAATGTAGTTTGTGAGCTATTACAGACTGGAATGCTATTATCAAAAGGTAGTGGTGTGATGTGTCTAGATGGTGACTTCTGGTGTTACCTGGCTGGCAGATTACCAGATTTTGAAGTTCAGGTCCCATGTTAAATTTCATTTGCGTCTATTGCTTTGGTCTTTCGTGAACGAGTTTGAAGGTGTACATCATATTCACGACAGAATAAAACCAAACCGAGCCATATTCCCAGGTGTTGGTTAGTCGTTAGGCCATTTCACCACTGTTTACTGTCCATTGGGCCTCTTTCAGAGTTCTGCTGCCTCTTTAAATCAGTGGTGGTACATGGTGCTTTTTGATGTGACAGCCCTTCCACCACCCTCTCAGTTCATAATGTAGTTTTCTGTCTTGAGTTTTGAGAAAGAATACAGGGTTTTTTGTGCTCTCCAATGTATTACAAGAGAGATGTGGAAACTTATAAAGGAGAAAAGTATTCCCCTCAATGTTACTTTTGTGACAGACTGCAGTAATATATAATAATATATAATAAATATAAATATATAAGTCCATAAAAACTGTTCTAACCAGATGTGCTTTTATCAATGTGCAGGATCGCTTATATTTTTGCAAACGTGTATGTTTGCATCACAGCATAGTTGAATTCACTGTAGAGTATAATTGTACACGAATTTAACAGATGCCTCGTCCCGGATTCAAAACAAAGCCAATACAGTCTTTTGTGCTGTTGGCCATTCTAGCTTTTTGAGGTTGAATTCACACTGCAGCTGAAAGTGTGGCAGTCAGTTTTCTCTACATTAACAATAGCAAAAGAGTTTTTTTTTCTTTTAGAATCTAGATTTTATATCAATGACTGAATGAATTATATCAATGTTGCAAATGACATTATTGTATCCTAGAATATGCAGAGATATACATGAAAAAAAATACATATAATATACAATATGAAATACACATATAAGCTCCTATTTGGGCGTGAAGGCCTCTGGCGTGAATGGTGTATTATGGACTTACCTGGGTGCCAATGAGCAGGTAGGGGACACTGGGTGCATACTCCTGCAACTCCGGCACCCATTCTTCACGCACATTCTGGAAACTGGCTGGGTTAACCACAGAGAAGCAGATGAGGAAGACATCGGTCATGGGGTAGGACAACGGCCTGAGGCGGTCGTAGTCCTCCTGGAAGAAGACGGGATGGTAATGGTTAACATTCGGGGGTCAGGGGAGGACGTGAGGTCAGGAAGGTGGAGGATGGAAGGAACCAATGGGCAGACATGATTCATTTCCGTTTAACATCTGAGGAATTATTATGCATGAATTATTAAAGTGTAAAAAAAAAAAAAAAGAACTCCAAAGGCAGACACAGGTTTACTCCTCACTGAAGCCAGGAGAGGTAACTGTACATTGTGCTTAGCAATCTCATTGGCTGTTTTATACAAATGATGTGGAACATTATGACAGGAGTGATACACATTAAAAACTATGCTTGGAAATGAGATATGAAGAGACCAGAATGTGAAGATGGCAATTCTGACAAAGACAATTAGGGATTATTTTACGTTTGCAGTCCTTTAATCTGAGCCCAAGGCTTGGCCACAAGACACACTGCCTTCTCCCATGTTTGTGTGGTGTAAACACAAGACTGTCCTTTTGTGCGCCAGATCAAGTGCTCTCTTGTCCTCCCCAAGGATAAACCCTTTTGACAGAGTGTCCGACTTGCACACATATGAATATTCATGACAGATCTCACTTCTTCTGATGGCACACGAGACACAGACAATCAATGGATCTCCAGTAATTAGATATGACTCAACCAGACCAACTCAGACCAAGCGAGTCAATCTCACTATCTTGTCTGGGAAATGTATTGTGTCCACATCCCTGAAATCAAAGCAAATTGGCTCCGACGTCCCGCTGTGCCAGAGATCGCTGCAATGGGACAGGCGAGCGCTGGAATGACAAATCTTCACGCCCGTGCTCGCATAGATGACTCAACTCGGCTTCACTGGAGTGTGTCGAGTGGGTATATAATTCAAAAGAATTACGAGATGCTCATCGTCTTTCTTCCAAATGAGTACAGTATTTCACAGGTTTTCACAGACACGACTCATGCAGGAATTTCAAATCATTATTAGTGGCTGTTCTGAGCTTCTTAGAGTGCCAGAGGGTTGGGGATTATTACACGAGTATGATTGAGTATTTTGACAGTCATTTAAGTAACGGTGACTGACAGCTTACAAGACACTTTCCTGATGTGATGAATCTGTTATGAATGCAAACCATCTGGTGCGCCATGCAAGCTGAGACAAACGATAAGGATGATTCGCATGAGATTTTAAGTGTAGTGTAAAATAGGGTGAAGGACCAACACAACGACCTCAAATTGTATAAAATGGTCTGATACATGTGTCATATGGATAAAATCAGGGAAGGGCAATATGATACCATACACAGTGCGACAATTCACAGATTTAGCCAAACTGTTTGCACCGTGGTGTCTTAATATGTCGGGGTGTTGTCTATTGTGGACACTGTTGCAAGTCAATGAGTATGATGACTTGTGAAGCATTTAACTCACTGGATTAGGCAAAAGCATACTTATCTAGTTATTCTATCATTAACTATCTCTCAACTGATTTTCCAGAAAAAAAAGTATTATATTGCTATATACAGTATATGTTGATAATTTAGTGTGATAGAAGATTTTCATCCCATGGTATATGTAATATTAATATATACCCTGATATAGTGTATTTTCTGAAAATGCAATTGAAGCATTTTAGCCAGGCTAGCAGCATGGCTAAAACATCATGACTCTTGACTTTTCCTTCAGCGCCATCATCAGGTCAAAGTCTTAATTAGCCCAATATTTATGACCAAATACCTGCAAAGCGATTGGCATTTGCATCAGCCTTAACTGTGCTTTGTGTTTAGTGCCAATTAGCAAATGTTAGCATGCTAACATGCTACACTAAGAAGGTGAACATGGCATAAACATTATACTTGTTAAACATCGGCACGTTAGCATGATGAACTACCTAGCTTTAGCTTAACGCGCTGCTGTGGCTAAGTACAGCCTCACAGAGTCTAGTGTTCAAATTGTAAGCACTGCGGAAAGCTAGTAAGTGGGTCTTTAGTGAAGGTTTTTGGTCAAACTACCGCTGTGTGGAAGAGCATGTGACAGCACAGGACTGCTTCTGCATTCACATACATTCTGTGCTTTCCTGCTCCCATAGAATGCACTACGATATCTGTCACATGGGATCAGGTACACTGTGCGTCTCTGTGTGCGCGTGACCTTTGCTTGCACGAGTGAATCACACTTTACCCCCCCGATCCCCCAGTGAGCCACTCGCATAAAGGAACACAGTGTGAGCCACTCAGCAGTTTACCGTAAACAGGCCCGGAGCTTCTCTGAGACCCATCTCTGCCTCTCACACCGTTTCCGCAGCACACCCCTGACACATTACCAAAGACAGTACGCCCGCTGGCCACTCGGAGTGCGAGGCAGACAGAGCGCGTGCTCCTACGTAGCTCCAATGATCAATCTTGACCAGCTCTCGGCGCAGAAATGTTTACACTCATGCTGCTGAGGGGCTTTGGATAAAGGTTTCCACCAGACGTGTGTCATACACTTTGATTAGTACAGTTCATGCATATATAACTGACACGTTGCACAGCAGTCTTTCCACGGTAGTGTGCAGTAAATATTATGATCGGTGGGAAGGGAGGAGACAACAGAAAATAAAGGAAGCTTCGTGTCCATACATTTCCATCAGGGCAAGACTCTGCGTCTTCAGTCGGCCAGCGTGTTCGTGTGACTGTGCTCTGTTGACTCAGTGACATATGAGTGCAATGATATCAGTGAGTCATTCCCTCCTCCATCAACCCACAATCCCTCCTTCTACCGCGCTCGCCTTTCTAGCTTTCTCCTTTTCTACTCCTATCGCCTCCTCGGGGCCCTATAAACTGGCTGTGTCAACAGAGTCAGAGACGCCTGCTCTAACATGGCCGCCGGGCGCGAACGCAAGCCCAGACATAGACGCTTCTATTCACAAAGTTCCGCCTCTGATCTGCAAATCTGCACATTTTGCAGAAGTGGATTTAACCGCAGGAACAGAAGATGCTAATTATGCTCATTTCTATTTTACTGGTCTGTTAATGGTGATTAATGATCATTAATCATCGCCCGAGCGCTGATGCACGTCCAGTCATGCCCGTATGGTGAGAACATCCTGCCGTTCTCCATTCAAAAGTCTGTTTAATGTTGCCTTTAATGGCACTTAATGGCAGTGGCACGTAAACTGTGCATGGTAGCATAAATTAAGACCGTTTATGAATAAAAGGAATTCCACTGATTTTACCTTTAAAGGGTTAGTTTACTCGCCTGTGAAAACAGCTGAGGGAGCTTTGTCACATCCCTTATGATGTCATTAGGGGTTATTTCAGCTTCAGCTTGGAGACCACAGAATTGCAAAGATAAGGCTGATAACTTGCTATATTTTAGTTATGACAAGAACAAAACTAACAATGAAATGATCCTACTGACAAGCGTCTGTGTAGCTAAACCCCGACATATCTTATTCCTCTGTGCAATAGAGCGACATGGCGGCAATGCACCAAATGGATGCCAACCGCCGTAAAACTAGACAAAGAGGAAGAAGAAGGATCCTACATTCACCGTCCTGGTGCTGGAAATACTCACTAGAGAACAAAACACGTATGAATCTGCGGCTGAAAATAGCCCCCAACAAATGCACTGTTCACTCCTGTTTGAGTAACGTTTGCTAAAAACTACAGACAGCCGTTTTAGGAAATTACTGAGCCTTTGTAATATATTTGTTACCTCTTTTTTAAGGTTTCAGTTTTCAGTGCATTTGGGGCTCAGGAAGTCGCATTGTTTGCTACGGTCTTTATCACAGGACGTGTTTACATTCAGAAGAACACAACTTGTGTTGCGCTTGTTTCTGCAAACTGAGACAAGGAGTTGGAAAACTGTACATTGACTAAGCAGGTAATATGCTATAATTTGCATCATGGGAAGTGTAGGATCCAGCGTTTTTGGCGCTCCACCCAAATTAGGGACTAAAAGTTAGCATATGTCGTCCATTGCTGCATCGGTTTGGAACATTCTTTGTTTTAAAAACACACAAGGCAGCATATTTATATTTTGCAATTACATATGGCAGAATACCATTCGGTTCCCGGCTAGCTGAATGTCACTTAATCTGTGGTAATTGGATTAAGCACAATAACAGCATAATATCCACATTTTGACACGAGGCCCCTCTACAGGACTGTAATTCGGTATTTCACCGTGGGCTCTCGGACAGTGTGATACAGTAACATCTGAAGGTGTGAGCTGAGGCACGTCTGCAGTATTCCCGTTTCTCTGCGTCGAAGCAGCTGAGTGGTGACAGGCTCCCAGCTGAGTAAAACCATTTCCAATACCCCCCCCCCCCCTCCAACCCATACCCCGATTCCCAATTGCCACCCTCCCACCCCCGCTGGGACGCCTGAGGGTCACGAGGCCTCTTTGGGCTGCTGAGTCAAAAAAGACTCGTCAGCCTGTAGTAAACAGTAAGGAGAGAGGAGCTAATGGGTGAAGTGAAGTGTTAAAAGTAATTACAGGATGTGCAGTTGAGTGTGAGGACATTTGAAGGGCTGAATAAATTAGGAACAGTCCAGCAACAAAGTGGAGGTCAATACGGCAGCAGGATCCCACAGGGTCGCAACTCCTGGGTTCCGCTCCCTAAAGCGTTTCCATGGGTACCACAGCACTTAGCATCCACTTCCTATTTCCTCCTGCTCCTCCTCGGGCGGTGATGCTAGAATGTTTTGAGAGCAGCGGCAGCGGCAGGAGGAGAATGAATGAATAAGTAAAGACTTTCCCCTCTGTTCCCTCGTCACATTCAGCAAAACAGACTTCGCAGACCTTCCATATGGAATAATTCACAAGGCAGCGGCTGCGGGAGCGACGTGACAACAGCAGGCAGCGCACGGCGGCACTCCGGCGCCATGCCAAGCCGCGATTATCAGGCCCTTGACATGACACGCCGACGTGACAGCATGGAATCTCATCCGATGAGGGCAAGACGGCGCCGCGTATCGGTAATGCTGCCAATGCCCTCATGGAGCAGCAAAGCATGGTGGGGGCTCCAGCAACGCCAGGAATATAAATATTACAGGGAGCAAGAAGCCAATCAGGCATGTGTAGCACAGGCCAGAGGTGGAGCTGACGAAGGGGAGAGTTTTAAATTAAAACGATGGAGAGAGAGGGGGAAAGCGGAAAGAAACTGGAATTTATCAACTTTCTGAGCAAATCCACCCCCCCCCCCCCCCCGTCTGTCGCTCTCTCTCTCTTCCTCTTTCTGTCTTCCTTTCACTCTCTCTCTCTCTCTCTCTCCCTTTGGGGCGCCGGGTCTTTGATCAGACGCTGAAGCTATAAACATCACCAGCTGGCCTTGTGCTCCACATAAAGAGGTCAGCGGAGTCGGGGGGCGGAGGGGCGCGTTTTAAAAGAGCAGTAACTCTACTCCCGGTGGCTGGCAGCACCCACGGCAGACATCTGGGAGAACTTCTCCATTTAAGAGACACTCTGAATCAGCTAAAAACAAACCCCCTCTGACACACACACACACACACACACACACACACACACGCTACCAAACACACCAGAATAGACAATAAGGTTGTGTTCCCCTTTTTACAACCGAGTAGTAACACTTCTACCATCTGTTTTCTCGAGACGCAAACATAACGCAGCCACAGGTAGCAGTTTGGGTATGAAGAAGGAGGGAGGGTGTGACTGTGATCTGCTATTCCTGGACTTGCACTCATGAACGAACAGGACAGAGAAACGGCTGAATGTTCACCCAGTTTCCTTTTTTTTTTGTCTTTCCCGACGAACAGATCAGATTTCTGTGACTCGTTCCGACTTCACACAGTTAAATCCGGAGGAAAGTGTTAACTATTCAACATGTGACACGTGTGCAGATTTCTGCTGCTGGCATGACAGGGGGTTAAAGGTCTTGGGGCAGAGAATGGGCCACTCTTGGCAAGGTTTGCAGTGCAGCAGAGGGGAGTCCAAACGTACAGACGCGGAGTTGCAATTAGATTCTGTGTTTGTCACCTTAACGCATTGTGTGTATGCGTACTGCTGCCAGTATTGTGTACCGCTGCCGGCTGAATAACGTCAAAACCAGCGCCCACACCAATCAAGTGCGCGATGCAGACAAATTAAGGGGTCCCACTCGTAAAAACATCGCTCCATAGCGCTCCTAGTGGTCAGAAACTCCACAAGGCACCTTTAATGTTTCTGCTTTTAACATTCAAAGACCAGGATTACCCTTTAAAATGTGTGTATTAATGATTTCTCAATGGTTTATTCTCCAGTCTGTGGCTGCAACTAACAGTTGTTCTGATTGTCAAATAATCTTTGACGTTCTTTTAGCAACAGTTGATTAGCAAAATGGTTGCAGATTCATTTGTGTCGATCGAATCACCGATTACTTGACTAATGATTTCAGCTCTAGTCTAATCATCTATGTTACCACACACACCAAATCGAATCATTTTTGCTCTAAAACTTTAGTCTGGAAGCTCTGGTGGCAAATAATGCAAGACCTTTAACATATCTGCAATGAGGCTGTGTCTGTGTCCACGTGGTTTCCATTGTGTGTGTGTGTATGTATGTGTGTGTGTACACTAGATCGTCTGCTAAGTGGAAACATTATTGTGTGTGTGTGTGTGTGTAGGCCAGCACTTCTTCAGTACAGTTTTAACTCTTGCCCACTGAATGGCACACAATAAAGAAAAGGCCCAGGCATTAGGCAGCCCCTGTTAACAAACCTGTGACATCACTACTGGACATAGGAGCCCTGTTCTCCACATAATAGAACTATTGAAACCCCTTCACTCCCATCACTGTCCATGGCCCACCAGACTCTGGCAGTAAACCCATGTGCAAGAGGCGGCACCTGTTGCAGCTTAGTGTCTGGCCTGAATATGAAGCCCGTGGGCGTTTTGGAAGCACCATCGGATAGTTATTGGTCCCAGGAGCGTGTGGAGGCCGAGGTAGAGGTAGAGATGGAGTGAGTGTATGTGGGTGTGCGTCCTTGACATGCTTGGCACCTGGCCAGAGGGAGAAATAAGACTGTACCTGGCCAGCTGTGTCATACAGTCCCAGCAAGTACTGCTTTCCGCCGACGTTGACGCTCACTGCAAGGAAACGACAAAGAGCAGTTGAGAGGAGGAAGGAGGAAGGAGAGAGGGAGGGAGGGCCTCAGGGTCCCCAGCCCCTCTCTGCTATGAAGAAGGCAAACAAGTGGTTTGGATTGTAGCAACAGATGCGAGCCGATGCAGTTAGAGAAAGAGTGGCAGCGGAAACAGGGGATTCAGTCGGGCAACATTCGACTCACTCTTATCAGATCGTAGTCTGAGATATTCTGAGGAAACACATGTTGGACGCTCCTGACAGACAGAGTGAGAAGACAGATTGTACTCCTACCTGCATAATGATCAAAGACTGTGGGCACATACTCCTCTGGGAAGGCGTCGTTGGCGTAGCTCATCAGGAGACACGTTTTGCCCACTGCGCCGTCTCCGACCACGACGCATTTTAACATGATGGTGCCGGTTCCGTTAGCCATGATACCGACCTTTGCATCATCAGCATCATCATCATCATCACCGGTCCCCCGACGCCCTGTTGTCCTGACCTCCTCCTCCCTGTGCTGCTGCTGCTGCTGCTGCTGGGCGGTGATCCCGGCGCGGCGGGCATCACCGTCCTCGGAGGCGGTCTGCGCGGCGCACCGGGTCGGACCTGAACTGCATCTTTCTCCCTTCCTCCTCCCCCCCCCCCACCACCACCGGCGGCTACGGTACTCCCAAATTTGGCCGTGAAGGAGTTCCCTTCCCACGGCTGACGAAATGAACAGGACCCCTCAGTCCTAACTGGTCCTACACGGTCCTCTCCCCCCGAACACCTGAACCGAGAACCGAGAAGTTCCGCCGCGGACACTTGGTGCGCTGCTGCCCGTCGGCCGTGCGCCCGCTCCCCGGTCAGCCCCACGCCTGTGCTGTCGCTGCCTGGCGCACTGTGCTGCTGCTGCTGGTGGACAAGGTGGGTGCGCTTGTTGGGGAGGCGGAGCTTGGATTTGAAACCAAGGGGCTCCGGATAAAGTGCACTCCGCCTGGTGTTGGACCCAAGGACGGAATGCCTGTTTGGAAGGTTTTGTTTTATACACACACACACACGCTGTTTGAGTCCACATATAGGCTAGAAGACCAGGCTCCATATAGAAGGACACTAAAGGCAGCTCCACATTAAATAAAAACAATACCCTGAAGTATGAGCGCACAAACCTGCCAATGAGTAGGACTTCCAGCTCTGTGTGTGTCCATGTTCACAGCCTACATACAGGAATATCCTACAGCGACTTTATAAGGGTGTCACATTAAAAACATGGCAGTAACATCATCTTAAGGCCACCATAAGTATCACTCAGTCCCTAAATAAAGACACAAGTGATATTATATTGCCTTCACTTTGGCTGGACATGCATCTGTAAGAACATACCCCACCTGGTTGTTTACCGAGGTGCTGTAACTCTAACTCTCAAGTCATAAACATTCAGCTTCTGAGTCTTCCGAGAGTCTCTATCTGCTCTTCACGTGACTTTGTGGTTGAGGAGATGAATAGATGACCCAGCCACACTGTGTGTGTGTGTGTGTGTGTGTGTGTGTGTGTGTGTAGGATGGATGGGATGTGTGAGATGGGACCAGGGAGCTGCAGATGGAGACGCCACAGGAGGAGCTATGTGATACAGAGAAGGGGAGATGCAGAGATTTGACCTCTGTGCTGCAGTTGGCCAGGTGTGGGCTGTCTCCTTGAATTAGTGCACGCACGACCATCTTAAAAAAGCACGCCTGTCTACTAATGGAAAGGAATGAGCATACACACACGCATGCATATCATTTTTCTGTCTCTCTTAATCTCTGTGCTCTCTAGGCCAAATGTTCCTAAAGTGGAACTCCAGGCGGGATCCCAAGGTGAGATGAAGAACATTTAGCAGGAATGAGTCAGCTTCTTAATACGCACCTCTTCCACTATAAATGTGACCAGACATGACTGGCATTTGTACTAGCTCAATCGGCGCTCGTGATCTCTTTTTAGCTTCCGCTTTGCCTTTTTGACATTGCCAATATTTCAGATCACTTCTATCCCGTCAGCATTTTCTGAGCCACTACGTTTTAATCGCACAGCCGTCGGAATCAGCAAGATACGTTGATGGTAACTTGATGTATGATGCTGCACACATGATAACCAACTGAGTCACAGTTGACAGGAAACCGGGCTTCTTCGCATTGCTGATGACTGATTCTGTGGAGAAGGGGGAAAAAAGAAACCGGTAACAGCAAATAAGAGCACATCAAAAGTACTAAAATAACAGCAAATTACCTTACGCGCATTATAAAAAATCGACTGCTATGGTTTTAAACGGTACAAAAAACATTAATATTATTAACATATATTTTACATTCACATGATGAATGCTATTGAGTACTACTGAATGCTATAACATTTGCTATTCGATTTTACTGTAAGATTTCAGCATAGTCACAATACTAATCCCTTGGTTCTCTCTTTCGCCCCTTCTCTCCGTTTCCTGGTTGACACTCTCCCTTTATAGGCTGATCTCTTGGTTGTTGGTCCCTAGACGGCTGCGAGCTGTCCAATCAGCTGCAGGGGGCGGGGCCGAGGATTCTCCCTGCTATCATCACATTTGACAGCTGCTGCAGCAGCTCACATGACCAAACAACAATTACCTCATACATGTAGTACTCCTGCTGCAGGTGTTGCATGGAGACACACACAGGGCTGGGCAGGCGAGCAACAACGGGGCTTTCAGCTGAATTGACCAAACTCAGCCTGCTGGGATGATCTCTTTACACTGATAGGCTAAGACTCCTAATATCAATCACTATGATATTACTCCCATAGTGGTGTGTGGTTTGCATAAAAAGGTGAGTTATAACTTCCAGTCGGTGCTGATCGCGAGGCGAGCTACCGATCTGCTGCTCAGAAAAACAGACTTTATCTGCGCCCGTCATAACATGCACATAAGGCTGATACTGTTTACTCTTGCTCTGATCATAAATTAGCATCAGTGTTTACCACCAGATTTTGCGTGTACATCACTGTAGTCATGCTGTGTAAAAAGGCATTACAGCAGCTTTATTTTAAATTCCAGTCAAGATCTTGATGTTATATAAATCATCCAACATGCATCTAGGATTTGAATATTTCACTCAGTTGTTGTGTACTAATAACGTTGCTGAAGCGTTTGACCAAACAGACACGTGTATGCGTGTATGCAGTTTCATTAGTTTGTTTGAGTGGGCCTAAATACCTGTCGACAGGTGCAGAAGTCTCATTGAGAGTTACAGACATCGCTTGATTGCAGTGATTGCCTGAAAAGGTTGTGCAACTAAATATTAAGTTAAGGGTACCATCATTTTTGTCCAGGCCAGTTTCATTAGTTTGTTTTTTTAAATGATTCTGTTGAACCAAAATTCAAAAGCAATGTCTGATTTT